>JBBPRA010000107.1:0-58404 GCA_038092775.1 Boletus rubescentipes | reverse complement strand
CGATCTCTCCCGAATCAACCTCTCCTCCAAGCAGGATCCTCGTGGCGGCGACCTCGACCACAGTCCCTCAGGCTCCCCCAGACATGATCCCTCGGATTCCCTTTCCGCGCCGTCCCCTGCCACCCACACTTCCGACTATCCCCCCGACAAAACATACCCCAACAACGCTACCTCCGACGCTCTTACCCATTCAAACTCGTCCGGAGCCAGTTCCCCAAACAAGGGTGGCCCTCTCACTTCAACTTCATCTAACCTACCCTCTACGTGAGTCGCTTGCACCATTCAATCCCACCAAACATTGACAGTATCCTGCAAAGTCCATGCTCTGTGTGCGGGATTGCCATACACGGCGCATTCGTCCGTACACTCGGCACCGTCTTCCATCTTAACTGTTTCAAGTGCATCGTGCGTACTCTGCTTCAATAGGCCCCTCTCAACGTTAACTCGTTGCGCAGGATTGCGGTGATGTCGTCGCTGCAAAGTTCTTCCCCATAGATGGCCCCGATGGGAAACAGCAGCCTCTTTGCGAAAGAGACTACTTCTCTCGTCTTAACCTCATCTGCGCAAAGTGTGGCCTTGCTTTGCGTGGCAGTTACATCACTGCGTGCAGTTAGTCCCTTGCTCCTACTGCATTCACCGTCCTTCCGCCTACACGAGTTTCAGATAAAAAGTACCACGTGGAACACTTTACCTGCTCCTTATGTCCGACCCTCTTCGGACCCCAAGATTCCTACTACGAACACCATGGAAATGTGTATTGCCATTTTCATTACTCGACGCGTTTCGCCACGAAATGCGCGGGTTGCAAAGATGCCATTTTGAAGCAGTTCGTCGAGATCAATCGTAATATGAGGGACGAGGGCTGGCATGTAGAGTGCTACATGATCAACAAGGTACGTGGTGCGGAGTTTAGCTTGACTCGCCCTTTATTCGATCGTCTAGTTCTGGAACGTTAAACTCGTCTCGCGGAGGCCAAGCGACTCTATAAGCGATCCATCCGAGCTAGAGCCTTCCTATATCGAGGAAGAGAAACACGAAACACCAATTTCTCTCAAAGGAAAACAGGTGAGAATGGAGCAGTTGGTATACCGAATCTGGACGTGAGTGAGCTCGACACTCGTATTCTTAAAACATTCAACGTCGTTCTCTCAGCGTCCTTTCCGCATTCGAAGAATCAAGTGCTGCGTGCATATCGGATATGCTCCGGCAGGTCAGTAATGGGCAATATCTTGATGCCATCAGGATGGCAGAGAAATTTATTCTGCATGTCGAGGTCCTCTTTGGTACTATCGACGATCTCGAGTACCATTGTGCAAGGGTTAGCCTCAAGGGTACGCCTTGACCTCCTATTTGCACGCGTGTTTCTCACGTCATATTCCAGGGATGTCTCACGTTCGAGGAGCCCGCATGCTTTGTCGAAAAACCGTCGAGCTCTTCACGTTGGTGTCTCGCACGCAGGAAGCGGGGTCGCGTCGGCAAGGCATGACGCAAGAACTATTGGCGCTGGTGACAGGAATGGCTCATTACCTCAAGATCCTAATTCGTATTGCATTGACGGGTGCGCTGAGACTGGAGAGGGAACAGGGTGTCGGAGAAGCGATTCGTCCTTTCCTGGATAAGCTACATCTCCTTGCAGTGCAGGGTAGGGATCCAGCTGCGCGCCGGATCATCAAAAACGGTAGTGGTGAAGTGGTGGGACAAACTAGCGGTGCCAATCCAGGTACACAAGGAGTCATGTACGGATATAGGAGTCTGGCTCCTGAGCTAGCTGGAGAGTCTCCGTTCTCGGCCACCACGCCTTCAAAACTCTCCGTAAAGAATCCGCCCTCAGATCGTTGCGTAAAGTGCACCCTGGTGGTCGAGGAGGATTGTGTTCGGCTGGGGACATATCAGCGGTGGCACTCGCAGTGTTTGCAATGTAATAACTGTGGTAAAGCTGCTGCAGCTGCACTGCCGAAGGATCCTACGCCACCGAATGCTGCGGAGGGCAAGGATGAGGACAAGATTGACAGAGACCCATCAAAGCCACTAGTCACTCGCAGGCCCCCCGCCAACGTCAGCATTTTTGTATATGATGTCGACTCCGTCAAGGGGACACCATCATTTGGCAATGTACCCTCTCGGATTCTCTGCACTGACCACGCCTATGCTAATTGCCGCAACGGGTTTCAAGCGGTATCTCGTCTGGAACAGTACACTTTCTTGCTTCATGTTGCACTTCGTCGTCTGTACCTTGTTCTCAAACAACAAGGTGTCGTTCTACTCTCACCAGGTATGTTTACTGGCATCTATTCCAACTAGATTCCCCTTGCTGAACTACAACGAATTAGCTAACTCAATTACTCCTGACCCTAAAGGTGGAGGTGAAGATCCATATCACAATTCTGGTGACATTACGCGGAAAAATCCCATCGGTCGCGCTCAGGACAAATTTTTCACCGCACTTTCTTCCGACGACCGCATTCCTACAACCCGTGAGCTGAAAAATGTTACGCTCCGAAGCGTATCTCGCACCACCGTGAGTATCGTGTTTTTTTTGCATTTTAGCGAATCTGAACAACTTGCTTGTTTCGATCATCTTTCTGCAGATGACGAATAAATTGGGAGAGGGGCCGAACCCACATGACGAACGTGACGACCGGGCTCTTGGTCAGTGGTCGAACACTTTGTGATGTTATCGCCCATGTAACATTTCTGTCAGACTTCAAACAGCCTTCGTTCAAGAAACTGGAGCGTCTCGGAGATATCGCAGTGGATGCCCAACGATATGACGAAGCCATTTCTCACTATGCGACCGCGTTATCCTTCGATCCCCCTTCCTTGCAGGACATTCTCATCAAGCGAGGCAAGGCATATCTGGCAACGGGGTCCTGGAAGCAGGCTCTAGAGGACGCGAACCAGGTACATTATTTGCATCATGCAGGTTATCTTGTTCACGCATCATCACTAGGCGATCATGGTCGATCCGTCGTCGCCATATGGCTACGAGGTGAAACATACAGCTTTGCACAAGGCGGGAGACTACGGCGATGCAGTCGATGCATTTGAGGTGATGCTCTCGAAGATGGCGCAGTCACCTGATCCGAAAGTTCAACGTGAGTTGTATCCTCGTTACCATGATAAAGACGACTTGTTCACATTATTCAATAGAGCACGGTGATCAGTACATTAGCCCATCGAGTACACGAACGACAATTCGCAAGATTGTTCAACAGACTATCCGTCATTTGCCACGTGTGCTTATCGACACAGCCACTGGCCGTCTCCACGATAGAGCTGACCAGGCATCTACGTTCGAAGCCTCGCCAATCTTTAATGAACTTGTATCATCGATGAAGACACGCATCGACTACGTCCGGATCAAGCGTGAAGTACGAAAGTTCTTCCGATACGTGATGCTATCGCACAAGTGGGAGGATAATGAGCCGCTGTTCCAACAGGTGGTACACATAACGGTGTATGACCTAGATAAATCTCCGACTCATGACAAGTTGCAAACGTTCTGCAAGATCGTTCGGGATGCGGGATTCGACTGGGCGTGGAGCGATACATGCTGTATCAATAAATCCGATCACTTCATTCTCCAGGAAGCACTGGTGGCCATGTTCAAGTGGTACCAGCACTCCGCGATGATGATTGTTTTCCTCCGCGGTGTTCGCTCCCAATCGCAGCGCGGTGCTCTCGTGAAGAGCATTTGGAACACTCGTGCCTGGACACTTCAGGAGTATGTCGCCTCCAAGGTGATCCACTTCTACACGGAAGATTGGACTCTTTATCTCGACCTGGAGTTGCCGAATCACAAGGAGTCTCCGGAAGTAATCTCGGAGATGGAGCACGCCACGGGGGTGTCGGCACAGCAATTGAGGGCAATGTGTCCAGGCTTAACATGCATTCGGGAAAAGCTGCGTCTTGCTTCAACCCGGCAGACGACGCTCGTGGAAGATGCTGCCTACTCATTGCTTGGCATTTTCTCCATTACTGGTCTACCGGCAATATATGGTGAAGGGGAGGGTTCACTAGGACGTCTGTTGGCCCATATTCTCGCCGGATCTGGAGATGTGAGTATCCTTGCATGGACTGGGGAGTCTGGCAGCTTCAACAGTTGCCTACCCGCCCATATCACTGTATTCGACGGACCAGCGACGTCACATCTCCCATCTCCCATTCCAGACGCCGAGATGGAAAGGATCCTCGCTGTATCGCATCTTTCCTCATTCGACCTGGATGTTGCCCTGAAATTCTACGACCGTCTCGACGAGCTTCCTGCTCCTTGGTTCGCCGCGAGTCGGATGAAACTACCATGCATCGCTTTCCAACTTCCATCTTTCTCACCTTATCGAACACGTTTAGGCCGTGTTTATCGCGCGGATACCGTCGAATTTGGGATGGTAGAGGTCAAGACGAGGCAAGATCTCTCTCGCATGAAATCTCTGTATCTCGTTCACCCGTGGTTGGAAACTATTCTGGACCGCGAAGAGGTATTGATCGAGGATGACGTCGCACCACCACCTTCGCTATACACAGTCGAGGAAGAAGTCTTTGACGAGAGTATTGATGATGATTTCTCGTCGTTCCGTGAACGTGACTCGCTGTCACTTCCTGCTCTCGGGCGCGTGACTCCCATGGACAAAGAGATGCGAGCACGACGGCTCGTTGCGCGGCTTAGACAGCCATTCGGTGCGCTCTTGGTCACACTGGCGGCGACGGGTCGACGTGCGGTAGATTACAGGCGGGTCGCGGCAGATTGCTTGATCAGGGTGCAAATTCAGGAGCATATTCCGCTGGCTGATCTTTTGGACAATGTACGCACATTCGATGTTTTGTAGCCTACGGTACCACTTTGGACGGCAATTCACATGTTTCAACTATGCCTCGAAATCCATGTGATCGAACGTTTGAACTCATCAAGGACCGCCATCGCCTTGCTTGACAAGCTTCGTATGTACAACGTTAGTGCTGCGCGGATGAACTCGAAGAGGACCAGACCCCCGGGTTTTCCCGCCGGGCTAAGTGGAAAAAAAACAATTACTTGGATCTACTGTATGTCGACTGTACCGATGCCGTCCATCAATTCCGTCAACGACACCTCCTCGCGGATCCGAACCATGATCAAACAATCTGTCACAACACGTCTGTACTGCACACGCGATAGCGGTCTGAGCAACAGCGCTCCAAAAGGCTGCCTGAGACGAGCGACCAGAGGCAGTGCGCTCGTCGTATCGTCCAACCCAGCCGTGCGACGCGAGAAATCTTGGTCGAGGGGGGGACTAATCCAGGGATGAATCAGAAGGTGCTCTTCCATCCCAGAGAGGTCGTCTGTGGTCTTGATCGCCACGTCCCCGAGCGCGGTGGGTCGTCGCACGGTAAACATGGGAGTGGGGAGAGTTGAGTCATTGGTATCCACTCTCAGTCGCGTTCACCTTGTTGTTCCAGTGTCATCTTCACTTCCTTGCACCTTTCGTGAAGTCAAGACGACGCCAGACAGTGATGTGAATGTCCCTTAGTACAGCAAATCACATCAATGCGTCTCCCCGGACCCATACAAAGCATTGATCGACTTTTCTAGAAAGTCACCCTGTGATGGTTGGCGTATAGGGTGCGTAAAAAGGATCGGAACGGAACTATAGGACGAAAGATACACAAGTAATTACTCGAATGTCACCAAGGTGGGGTATGGCGTCAAAGAAAGCTACGTTTACTGTATGTCGATCGTGCGGATGCCATCCATCAATTCAGTCAATGACGTCTCCTCACGAACTCGAACCATGAACAAACTATCCATCGCAATACGTCTGTATTGCACACGTGCCAGAGGTGCGAGCAACAGTGCACCAAACGGCTGCTTGAGACGAACGACGAGCCGCAGTGCACACGTGGCATAATCGAACAGAGGAGCACCATACGAGAAATCTTGATCAAGGAGGGGACTGATCCACGGATGGATTAAAAGTAAACCTTTCATCCCAGATAACTCGTCCCTCGTCTTGATCTCTACATCTCCGAGCATAGGTGACGTCGCACGATAAACAGGGAGGTCGGACTCGGGATCTGATTCCGAGAGATGGATAAGGTCGGCGAGAGGGAAAACAATCCCAGGAAGTCGCAGTCGACCAGCGACAAGTGACAGTGGGGGGAGCTCGTAAAGTCGCTTGTACAGGGATACAGACATGGAAAGATCGCGCAACGATGACCGTAATGTCGTGACCATGTGGTTCATCTCAGCTGCCTCGATGGCTGATGGGATGTGTGGTGGCACAATTTGGTTGTAGACCGTCAGATCGGCAGGGAGGTAGCTGTGGTGACTACCAGAACCCCCAGTCCATGCGAGAAGCGTCACGTCATCCGAACGCGTCAGGATGTACTCCAGAAGCCGACCGACTGCTTGATTGCCCTCGCCATATATCACTGGGAGTGCAACATTGAAGATCCCGAACAGACAGTATGCAATGTCTTCTTCCCGAGTCGTCTGCCGCATAGAAGCCAGATAGAGCTTCTCGCGTGCCATTTCTAGCCCTGGTCGAAGCGTGACTAAATCCTGTGTGGAAAAATTCATCGCCTGTTCCATCTCCGAAAGGATCGCAGGTGATTGTTTGTGATTGAGGATGTCCAAGTCAAGGTATGGCTTCCAGTCCTCGGTGTAGAACTGGACAACCTCGGACGCAATGTATTCCTGGTATGTCCACCCACGAGTATTCCAGATGCTCCTCCAGAGACTCCCGATCTCCTGTGACTCAGACCAAACTCCAAGAAGATGGACAACGGTAAGAAACGAGCCGCGATACCACCTGAACATGGCGACCAATGATTCTTGCTGGACCCCCTTGTCGAGCTGGTTCACACAGCAAGTATCGCTCCAAGCCCATTGCAAGTCAAGAGAGCGCGCGAGCTCACAGAATCGTTGGACCTTGCTGTTCGTGGGAGACACCGGTAGCCCATAGATCGACGTATTCTCGACCATTTGGAATGTCGGTTCATTGAGCTGCCACTTGTGTGACAGCATGACGTATCGGTAAAACTTCTTCACTTCTTTCCGAATGCGTGCACGGTCGAGTTGTGCCCGAGTCGTCATTGAAGAGCACAGCTCGTCATAGATCGGGAGTTCCTCGAAAGCAGCAGCTTGCTGAGTTTTATCATACAGACGACCAGTAACGGTGTCGACGAGGACACGTGGCATGTGGCGAATGGTCTGCTCGACCACCTGTCGAATTGTGGCAGTTGCGTCGATGTACTGACGATGAAGCTCTGTCCAACATCAATCAGAAATTCTGACTGCCCACGGGAGTAATAGAATAGCTTACCACGAATTTGTGGATCAGAGGATTTCTCGAGCTTTGAGAGCATTGTCCTGAATGCCTCCAACGCTTCCCTGTGACGTCCCATGCCATGTAGTGCAGTATGCTTCCCCTCATACCCTCTATAGGATGATGGATCAAGCTCGATGAGCTGAGAGGATGGATCAGTGAGGTCCATTTGATGTGGCGTGAAATAAGGCCATACCTTATTACTACGCTTAAGGAGAATGCCGAGGTTCGTTGGGTCGAGTGACAGCGCGTTCGAGTAATATCCTGTAGCTTCGTTATGTTTCCTAGAGTCCCTCGCGGCGTCGCCCAGCTTCTCTAGCTTCTCGACACAGCATCTTCGAAAATCTGTTACTGGAATTAGCTCTGGACCACATCGCGGTGCAACCACCCACCATGTTCCCATTGGACTCGTTCATCCTGCAAATCCGTATCCTCTCTTAGCTCGTTCTGCATTTGCTGGAAAAACTCGACTACTTCCGTGAGGCGACCATCCCCTTCCAGAGTCTCGCAAATGGTGCGGTAAATGATAAACATCGGAAACTTGAACTAAATAGAAAGAACGTCATCAGCTATATTGTAACTATCACGAAAAGCGTACTTTGGCGGCGTCGTTCAATGCTTCGTGTGCTGAGCTATCTAACAACTTCATTCTCACCCACTTCATCAGTACGCTGTTCCGGTTCGAGGGGTTGAGCGACAATGCGGTAGAGTAAGCTGTAACCGCTTCATCTCGTTTCTCGGCAGTCGATGCTTCGTCTCCAACTCTTTCTAGCATCATGATACATCGGTCCGTAAACTCTGATGGCGGTAAGTGAAAACTCTGTTCCACTGCGCGATGCCGAACTCACCGGCAAGCCATTCGACGATTAACTCGTTAGCTCTCACATCCTCGCTTATGGTATTCTCCATCTCCAAAAGTGACTCTGCAGCATTATATAGGCGACCTTGAGTATACAAGGATTCACAATGATGCTTCTGCTCGTGTGCACGAATGAGACTATTAGCTCTGCGTTGGGACTCGGCGAGTTGAACGCGGAGTTCCTGGTTAGTTTGCCG
Organism: Boletus rubescentipes; assembly: GCA_038092775.1. Lineage (NCBI taxonomy): Eukaryota > Fungi > Basidiomycota > Agaricomycetes > Boletales > Boletaceae > Boletus > Boletus rubescentipes. The sequence goes on along the minus strand of JBBPRA010000107.1, from coordinate 50,047 downwards.
GAGACTTTCATCCCGTGCACGAAGGGAGTTAATAGTTTCCATGAGGCTATCCTTTTCCTGGTTGGCTGTGCGGTGAGATACGGTAAGCTCAGAAAGTTGGTCACGAAGCTCCCGGACGGTTTTCTCAAGACCTCCTAATTGTTCGTATGACAGATATGAGTTAAAGACAATCAGCAAACAGCGGATCAGGGTGACGATGAACGTACTTGAGCTCGCCCTCAGTGACCTGATGGTCTCGTTCAATCTATCCCCTTGCTCGTCGGCTGCATGTTCCAACTTGGGGAGTTCATTGCGGAGCTCCTCGACAGTTTTTTCAAGATGTGGGGTATTGCTACCTAGTAGACGTGATTCCCAACAAAATGTGAGTCAGGGTAGCGATGGACACACTGGAGTTCTCTTCCTGTGTATGCAGGGACCGTGCGAGGTTGTCATTTTCTGGACGGGGATTTTGTTGGGATTCGGGGAGCTGGACAGGGAGTTCCTGTTTGTCTTATGACATGGATATCAGAACAGGTGGATCAGGGTGTGAATGAACGTACTTGAGCCATCGTCCCGGACGTACGACATGAGCGATTTATGATCAAAAATCCATCTTGACGCATCAAAATTGAGGCATGTGCACTTACAACGTCGAAGTAGGATGAAGGAAGGATATTGCAGAGAGAGAAAAGAGATATTGTTTTCTTTCCACCGATCACGAGGTCGTAGTTTGGTGAGATAGCCATAGAGGAGATGTCATGAGTGAACTCGATGACAGACCCGATTCGATTGTGCGTCGTGGTGCTCCAGAGCGAGACCGACGAACCAGCGGAGGCTGCAATGAACGTGTTATCGTTCGCCAGGGCGATGCATTGGACATTGACATTCTCGCTGCTGTGAACGGGCCATTTCGAGAGCGTGGTCCCAGTGGACCCGTCGAGACAGTGAATGTTGCCATAAGATAAGGCAAAGAGTTGTTTGGCATCGCTGGCCCAGGCAAGAGGTTTGTCCCATACTGATTTGACATAGGTAAAGTTGACGTCGATGAGGAGGCGGTCGTTCTCGTAGACCCGAACAGACCTCAATGTAGCAGTTGCAACGAGACATCCGTCGGGTGAAAATTTCGCATCTACCACCCAGTATCTGTCGTGTTTCAATGGCCCGAGTAGTTGCTTGCCAGTCGAGAGCGACCAGACGCAGGCAGTCTTGTCGTCCGAACCCGTCACGATTCTCGTCCCATCCGAAGAGACGTCCACCGCACGCACATAATCCATGTGTCCTGTAAACTCGGTCACTTTTTTGCCACTCTCTGCGTTCCACACCGTCACCAAGCCATTCTTCGTCCCACTCACGATCCACTTTCCATCCCGTGACACTGCGATGCTGAGAATATGATTCCCCGCATCCATTGGCATCCCCACCTCCTCCCCGTCTTCTACGCGCCAGCGTCGGATCTTCCCTTCATAGCCGCCACTCACGACGTGCTTCTCGTTAACGAGGAACGCAACTGAATATATGTCAATTTGACCATTGATTTCGATCGGGTTTATTTCCTTTAGCTGCACTGCGGAACTCTTTTCGTTCGATTCTTGGGTCATCGTCGGTATCGCATTTTCACTTGTTTTGCCTTTATCACCTTGAATCATCGTCGATTCGGTTTGGTGACTATTTCTGGAGGAAGGTCGGTTCTCCCTCGACTCTTGTGTTCTCGTCAACATCGTCCTTTTGATCACATCGTCCATTCACTCACCACTCTTTGGCCACAGACGAACTCGGCTAGGTATCAGATCGATGGAAAGAGGCATGCGTGGTCGTTTGTTCCCGATATGCCCTTATACCTACACGTGCCTCGTTATCGAATTAAATCGTACTACAATCACCCCGTGTCGACCTCGTGCCCTCTCTCAAGATCTCACCCGTGAGCTTATAGTTGATGCTGAAGCGAATGAGATGGGTCGCATCGAAGTTGGTTATGCAACAAAGTCACGCGAAACTAGATCAGTTAGACTGAAATTCACGCTCGAATGTCAGGCTGTGGTCATCTCAAGACGGCTCCGAGTTCTGCTACATGAAAACATGAACATGCACGAAATGGATGTCTCCTACTGCAAGACAATTTCAAACCCAAGGACTCCAAGTTGACCGATGCGCTTGATCACAAGACGGATTCAAGGTTGAAACTACGGTGCAGAACAATAATTAGAGAGCACGAGAGTTGTACAGTAGTTGTACACACGGAAAGTGAAGGTTTCTTTGCAGAAAAGCGCAGCTTTATGTCAGGACACGGATACTTTCGACCCCCCATTCGTACTTCAAAGTCTATCCTCCACTCGACGTGGCGATAACCGCACAAACACATCGTCCTCCGTGCGCACAACGCCGATGCTGCCTGGATGGACTCGAGGCAGGGACCAACCCCCTGATTCTTCCCCCACCGGACTAAAGTCAAACATGGAGAGCAATATGATCAAAAGAACCTTTATTTCGTACACAAGGAGCCACCTCCCCTTGCACTCCAAGATGCATGCATCAGCACGGCAAAAGTGACTAACAAGTGTATGTACTTACGAGATGCTTGCCACCACCGAGCGAATGGAAGAGATACCCTTCCGTCGGCAAATGTTTCATCTTGTACGGATGCTGCGCAAACCGATCCACCACAAACTTCTCAGGATTCGGAAAGACCGTCATGTCCATATGCGCAGCGCGTATATCCCCAAACACGCGCTCGCCCTTTTGGATGAGTATCGTCGTCCCATCGCCGAGTCTCAGATCAAAGTCACAAGTGGCCAGGCGTGTCGCATGCAAGCTCGTGAATCGCATGGTCTCCATGATCGCCGACGTCAGCAACTTGAAAGCCGGATCATCCAACTCGCTGGGACTAGCCTTGAGTAGCGCCTCCAAGCCACCAAACGTGTCGACGGCAGCGTCAATCTCTGCACGGACGCGTGCCAACCCGTCGGGACCGGCCAACAAGAACGAAAGCGAAAAGAATGCATTGTTGAGCGTATTGCTGCGAGCCCCCCACATAAAGTGGAGTACCAACTTGGCACCCGCCAAGTTCTGGAGGTTGTTATCCTTGAACACCTTCATGAACCCACGGGAAAATGGGTTATCGCAATCGGTGACCTGCCCTCGCTGCAAATAGTCCGCGATGGACTCGAGTAGCCGCGTTCGTGCTGCGTTGGACGGCCAAGGCCATAGCAACGTCCCGGAGAGCCGGTATGGTATACTTTTGTTAAGGGTCTGGAAATCTTTGTAGGTGTCAGCCGAGAAGGCACTCCCAAGAAGAATGAGATTCGCCGTGGTGAAAAGTGGGTCATTGGTGAGTTCTTTCAGTGATATTGGCCCACTATGATCCCGAGTAAGGTCTTTGATCTGAGACAACATCACAAGACCAAATGCCTGTGTAGTTTGGCCAAGGGAATGCAACGACAAAGCCTTGTCCATGAGCGGAAAGAGGTCGTGGAGCATGACTTTAAGGAGTTGGGAGGAGGTGGTGTCGCCTCCAGTAATGGCGTTAAACATCTCGTGGTGGATGTCATTACGAAGCTGCGAAGAAGCCGCAAAGATGGAAGAAATGGCGTGGCCCGAAGAGACGACTATGAGCCGCGTAGAGCCAAGTGCGACGCGGTATACAGGACCACATCGTTGTCTGGCTTATGTTTAGTCCATTGACCGATTGTCAGCCGAGATATCTGACGTACTGGCATCTGGAGAGAAAAGCGCAAGGATTCAACTTATACAACAGTACATTGTCATATCCTGCCAACAGGCTTGGTACTTGAGGGGGGAAACTTGGCACAGCAAAGAAGTACGACCAGATATTTGCAGTGATACCCGCGAGCTTTTGTAAAACGTAGGAAACGATGGGGATGAGCGAAGACATGCAGCTAGTGGGGAGGCAAGATGCGGAGTTATTTATCACCTCATGGAGAACAGGCATGCAAAGGGTCTTGGGCGCATCATGTCCCCTTCTGATCGCAAGGGATATCTAAAGATCAAGTCAGCTTGTGCCCGAGGTGTGCAAAGAATCGAGCACGACTGGCCTCGTTGTACGATAATAACGGGACTCGAACCACTCGTGCTGCATCAGCAGTACGAAAATGCTGCACAGCAGTCTCAAATCCACCCGTTGTGGTAACATCTGATGACAACCGAGTTCCAAGTATTGGAACCTCGTATCGTCTGTATAGAGGTACATTGACCTAGTCCCACTCAGGTGAGCTCGTAAGCTAAGATATTAAAGAATTTTGCACACCTAGTAATTATGTCAAGCGACCATCTTGAACCCTGTTCACAGTGGCGATTGAATGGTTGTAAGTTCGTGCGTTTTCATCCATAGAATTAACATGCTACGCGGTGATATGACATACTTCGACTCGCATTCAGTGGTGATCTCCGTCCAGAAACCAGTGCTAAGATTATGCCGGCTACTAGACAACGCCAAGGAACTTGATTGTCGTGACGACGAAAGGAATAGATAGGGTGTACGTTCGGGTCACCAAATTAACTTCAATCCTTTAGTTTATTACGCGAGTTTCGACTTTCGACGCCTCGCCGGCGCGCGGAGGTTGAATTATGATCATGGCACCATATCGTGCGTCCGAGCCCACATGCCGGTGGACGACTTTGGTAGACATTTTTTCCAGGATTCGGAGGTACTGAACCAGTCCACTCGAGCTTGAGTCGGCTCGGACGATCTTGGGGCGCCTGCCAGTAAGTCGATCAGTGACTTTGTTTCGAAAGCTTTGTTCCCGGGTAGCCGCGATCGATTGCCTTTAGGCAGGTAGAACTTGAACGTGCATCCGAAGACGCCGAATTCCGTGTTGGTCATACTAGATCGCTTGACCCACGACGAACGCCCGGGCCGTCACGACCTTTAATGACCGACACTCCACATTGTGCATCCCAAGTATTCATGCCGCGGATAGTCACTTTAGGCCGGTGGGGCCTTCAAAACTCCATACAGGCCGGTGAGATGATGAAGTCAAGTTGGAGATGGCACTGGCATAGCATTTGTGCATGTTTGACTCCCAGATTGAACATGATCCGATCCGCCGCGGCCACTGCTAGACAACGTTCGAGGAACTTGCCAGACTGTCATGACGACGGAGGTATTAATGGTCCTAAGTAGCTAGGATGGTCGTTGACCTGTGCCAACCTGTCGCTCGGGAACCGGTCTCACCAAACGCTGGACGCTTGGCTACTACATAGTGATCGATTCGCTTGGAACGCGCGTTGAAAGCAGTGGGTAACCTAGGAACGTGCCGTCGTCGCGTCCCTTGGTTTCTACACACTCACTCCTCGTTACGCATTCCCGCTGGTGGGGCCATCAAAACTTGCCATCTGACAACGCCAATGGTATGAAGTATCAAGTTTGGAGACACGTTTTGTATGTGGTTGTCTCCGTGACGGAATCCGAGTTCGACCCGCCGGCGGGCGCTCTCGGACTTGAAGAGCCTGAGTGCTCTCGTGCTTCGGCCCCCTTTGAGGCCGTTTAACCGCGCGTTGTTGCTCAAGTGGTGACTCGGATTTGTACGTGTCACCCTCCGAGAGATCGGTTTGACCCGGAGTTTTCAGGTGTTCTTGAAGACTCTGAAGGGGCCCTTTGACCGCGCGCTGTTGCCAGTGCTGTCGTACTACCGTTTCCATTGCTTTGCCCGGATTTCCCCATCCTTCAAGTTGATTCACAACCTCGTTGTTTCTGAATCTCATGCATGTGTTTCAATGGATGACAACACCCTATGGCACCCTGTTGACAAAACACTACCGCACTGGCAGCGGGAATCAACGCGTCACTTGAAACGAGGCCACTGGTCTTCCCGACGAGGCCTGGCCTTCAATCACTCACAAAATACGCGTTGAATTGATACATTGTTTCATGCGTGTGCGTATGATGTGATGAGAGCAAAAAAACGAGGCAGAAAGAAAGAAAAAACTGTCACAAGTGTTCGCTATGCAAAAACGTGGTATCGTCTCTAAAATCATCAGTCCAACACAGACTCGCCCGTGGTAGCAGCCACCATCGTCCCCTTGGTATAGATATCGTGAATGTTCTCCAGTTCCGTCTTGAGTGACTTGTGTTCCTGGCTCAACTTGAACAAATCGTCGGGATCCAGCACGTCCAACTCGGCCTCGGAGTCTCCATTCAATATCGCCTCGATCTTGCGCTTTTGCGCAACGACCTTGCTAAACGCACCCAAATAGTCTGCATACTGCGATTGATACAGCGAGCGGAGGGCAGCATGCTCCGTCGGGGCTGGGTACGTCGTGCGCGTCGTACGGTGATGACGCGGTGCCCTTTCTGTCGGGAGCTGGTCCGACGAGTTGGAACGGTCCGAGACAGGAGGGGGCGATGGGTTGCGTTTTCGGGGTTGGGGAATTTCGCCTTCGTCTTCGGAGGAGGTATAGATGGGAGATCGTCGTCGTGGTTTGGCACTACCGCTCGTCTTGGAGGATCGCTCAGACCTGTACGGCGACCCACCTGCTGCCCGTCGCTCTTGGTTCAGGGGAGATGCCTGCGATGGTGACGTGTCTTTCTTTATTTTGAGGCGAGGTACTGGGGAGGGCTCGTGTGCCTGCTTCTTGGGCACGGACAACCCCACGTCCCGTGCTTTTGAAGAGGAAGCGACAGAACTGCCGTCGTCGAGTTTTCGGCGCTTTAGCTTGGAGGATGTGTCATCCAGCGTGTCTTCCACGTCTTGAGCAGCCGTCTTCCGTTTGAATGCAGGAACGGCACTACTGGCCGCTTTCTGTTTCGCGATGCGTTCCTTCTCCCTCTGACGTCGTTCTTGTTCCGCCTCTTCCCGCTCCCGCTCTTTTTCTCTTTGACGCTTTTCCCGTTCCAGAGCCTCCCGTTCCTTCTGCCTCGCTTTCTCGCGTTTTTCCACCTCTGCCCTCTCCTGCTCTCTTTCCCATTCCTCTCGTTGTTTTTCTTTTTCCCTCTTTTCCTTCGCGCGTTTCTCGCGTTCGCGTTCTCTTTGACGCTCGTATTCCCTATCCCTGTCACGATCAGACTCGTCTTCCTGTTTCATGGGTTTCGGCGGCATGGTTGGTATCGTTTTCCGAGCATGCGATCCACCAGCTGGGGGAACGGCAGGAGGAGGTTTGTGAGGTAAAGAGGCAGGAAGAGATGGTTTCGGGGCTGCACGCGCATCGACAGGTGTCCCTGATCTCTCCGGAACGGCCGTGGACGACTGAGGGGACTTTTTAGCTTGATATCCTGAGCCAGGGAGCCGTCGTGACGCGGCTGCTTTCGCGGCAGTGGCACCGTCGGGGGTCGACGGTCGATCCGCCTCTGCCCGTTTGATGGCATTGACGCGGGCGTTGGCGATTTTGGAGCTTTCGTCCTTGATCTGAATCTCGCCTTTTGTGCGTGAGGCATCCTGCTTGGATTTGAGCTTGGCCTCCTTTGTTGTGATCGCGGGACGTTTCGTTTCTGGGTGAGCACTGGCAGAGGATTTGCTGCTACTGCTGGCTGCGATGGATGGCGGCGCCGGGACGGACGGTTGACCAGATGGTGCGGTCTGGCGATAGCGAACATTATCCCATGCAGGATCGGACTCGGGTATTTTGAGAGCCTTGAACGCCAAGCGTGCTTGACGTGCCATAGCTACGCGTTCTGATTCGGTGAGTTTTGGCCATTCAAAGGGTCGGACCTCTGTCCAAGTTTGAGGCTTGAGTGTCCACGGACTCGATGACTTGTCACCTTTTCTCGGTGGCGCATGCTGTTCGGCAACCTTGGGGTGGATGGGTATTGGGTATGGGATGAGTGGCAAAAGTGAAACGTACATCGTCAAGAAGGGCAAGCAAGTCCTCGCGCGCTGAAGCGCTTATGTTGGCGCCACCGACCATTCTGACGGCATCATCGGCAAGACGGGGTGATATGGCGAGACAATGAACGAGACGGCGTCGTACGTCTGCATTGGCCTTGGTCGATGGGGTATTCTGGGGTAGTGGTGAGACCTTGCGAGACGAAGACGATGGGACGCGGAGTTGATCGGAAGCGGTTGTCTTTTTGATGACCGTGCCGGAACCGGGCACCTTGCGCTTTACATTCTTTGCACCGGGCACAGGGATCGGGGGTTGGTCGAGAAGGATGGCCTGTCGTTCCAAGTGCTGTGCCTTTGCGACCATTGTTTGCTGGCGGACCTTGTCTGTGACCTTGTCACCGAGCTGGCGTTCGACCATGAACTTGCCGACGATGTTGGCGTAGAGCTTGAGTGGCGCCATGGGTTTGGCGGCAGAGGCGGCACGGAGGTAGAGTTCATGGGGAGAGCTCTCTTTCTGAGGACGCATTGGAAAGAAGGCATCTCCGATGTAGATACCCTGAGGAGGGATTGGCGGGATGCGAGTGGGGGAGAGATGAAGCTCACTGGATTCTCGCCAAACTCAAACGACAGTGGGGGGTTGTTTGGAAATGCCTCGAGGGCATCGAGTGTCTCTGCGGACATGCGCACGATCATGGCGCGCTTTGGCTTTGACTGGACGGCATTCGAGTTGACATGGAGGGAGAGGGGAGCACTGTCCGGGAGTGGCATGATGGGAGAACAAGTGCAAGAGTCGTCGTGGATTTTGATTCGCTATTATAAACTCACAGCCATCGACAAGTAGAGACAATAAACACAATATATTGCAAAACTATCCTAATTGTCTACTAGATTCGCCACAAGACGAGTCATTTTTCCAAAAATTGCTGAAGGCCGAAGCCAACAGACGAGTTCGGATGTGTAATTTGCAATCAGCAAAAGACTGTGCCTCGGTAAAGACCTCACTGGCGACAGTACATGCCCGAGCACAAGAGATGGAGAACAAGCTCGTTTGCTTGCTCCCTTTTATACCCCGCGATTCCGAGCACGGACCACGCGTGGCTGTGTCCCCTTCCAAATATACTGCGGCATGTTTCAGTACGACGGTCGCCAGGTGCGTTAGTGCGACGACCGCCCTGATGTGATGGGGTGGGTAGACTTGCTAAATTAAAACATTAAGATATATCATAATCATAATTATTCCCACTGATTTTGGTTTGTTTTCTCCGTCTTTCCACGCTCGCGGTCTCTCCAACCATCTTCCGGGTACTGTCCCTCCCCCCATGGCAGACCCGTCACCTCCGCTCATCGACATCGAGAACAGGATATGTCCTGGCTGCAAGAAATCAGCAGTAAATGAAAGCGGCGGCTTGGTCGTCGCGTTCGGGTCAGCATCTACTCTCAGATCCTCCTACCCGCTTCTCCAATAACCCCCTTTCCCTCTATCAGCCAGTCCTTTTTCCATGTCGACTGCTTCAAGTGTGCAAAGTGCAACAACCAGGTCACCGCCGATACAAACCTCTTGTTGCTCTCAGATGGTTCCCCCATCTGTGCAGAGTGCAGCTACAATTGCAACATCTGCCAACTCCCCATCCTCGACGAGGCGATCATGACCGGTGACGACTCGTATCATGCCCATTGCTTCCAATGCAAAGTCTGCCACAACAGAATCGACGAGTTGGTCTTTGCAAAGACAAGTCACGGCATATACTGTATGAACTGTCACAACGAACGCATGGCAAAAATTCGACGTCATGCACAGCGTAAGAGGGAAAAGGAGAAAGCTACCCGCGACCGTGAAGCAAGAGAAGAGAACGCCGTCAGTCCCCTTGCCTATCCGCTGACATCCGTTTCCTTGACCCCCCCTACCAGCTCTCAGAACGCTCTCAACATTTCTCCCCTCCTTCCTCTGTTCGCTCTAAAACCTCGGCCCATGTTCTCCGTGACGCTCCCTCCACTCAAAGCCTCCACGTCTCTGTTCGCGACGTGTCATCCTCTCCTATCCGACAGTCCAGATCTGCTTCCCCCGTCGATCCTACTTCTACCTCTGCCAACTCGACTGTCACCACCCCAACCGAACGACAGTCCGACTCCCAACCACAGTCAACGGCACCCCCTCCGTCGGAACAATCTTTCGTCATGACTGTCGCACCCCCCGACACGCATCTGGGTCACCCTGAATTACCTTCCGTGAATGGTAATTCTCGTCCACCAAACGGTCACGATCTCCAAGACGCGTCGTCTCCAGCACAGTCCCAATCCGCACCAGTCCATCCAAGTGCCGCCAACTCCCATCTCAGTCCAATTTCGGCCATCGATGGCACAAGCTCAATGCAACGGCGGAAAAGCTACGACGATGGCGTGCGCCCCCTCAACGTCCTTTTGGCAAAGAATGGTGTGAATCAGGACAAGAAGGACCTACCCATCCCTGGCCTCAGCGTCCCTGGCCAAACCTCTCGTGCCGACAGACGGCGCTCAATTAACCCTAGTCTGACTCTTCAGTTCAAGGACACGTTCCCCAACTCCGCACCACCCGACATGGTCCGCTCACAAACCCTCCCTGTTCCCTCTGATTCCCCAGTGGGCTCTTCACCCTCGAAAACGTGCTTTGACGACTCCATCGTCCGACGAAGCTCAAACACGAGCTTGTTCCGCGATAACGCGTCCGTTTCTACCATTTACCATTCACCATCCTCCTCGCCAGCAATACCAGAGGTCGAACGAGTTCCAGAGCGGTCGCGCTCTGCGTCCCATGATCCCCAGTCTACCTCCTCAATACCACCCCCCACGACCCCGTTACGCTCCGCTCCCCGCCCAATTGTTACCCTCGAGCGCCCACCCCAACGTTCTCATAGCCTCCGCCGCCCCAACGGCGTTGATACCGCCAACGGTCACGCCACCAATGGTCATCTAGGTTCTGCAATGCCCCCTCGCGTGGATGCGTCAACTTCCGAAAGATCCTCTCCGCTGGGTTGGAATGGTGGAGTGATCAGACCTACTTCTCCTGCCCACCGGGTGGACGTACCTCGCGGGGTGGAGAGTGGTACCGACACCGAGGCCGAGAGCAATGGGAGGGCGTCGGACGATGTCGTTGACACTCCAATGGATTCGCCTCCTCGACCTCCCCCGAAGCCGCGCCCGGAACCTCTCAAACTCAATATCGACACGGATGCTTCTGTCGTTTCCCAACTGGACAACTCCGACGAATCCTCGCCCGTTGAACGTACCTCCATTGCCACATTCATCGCCCCGGCCTTGCCACCAATTCGCTTTTCCATGTCTGGCGCCGACTTCTCGGACTTCCTTAAATCGGTTGGTGGCATACCCTCGCTCAAATCGTTGAATGAGATCGCGCAGCAGGAGGAGGCACCGCCCAAGTCTCCGACATCCATAATTACACTTATCCCTCAAGAAGATGTCGGCAAGTCTCCGATCGACGCCCCTAGAGTCCCCCCTGGCAACTCGGCCGCGGGTTCTGATGCTGCGGTGCCTTCTCCGTCAGCTGAGGACACGGAAGAAGCCACCGATATGGTACCAAACATGACTCACCAGTTTCCTTCTAGGGGTCGTGCTGCTTCTGAATCGCAGGCGCCTTCGAGTCAAGGCACTGCCAAGCGAGATCGACTGGACTCCAATGCCTCTCTGAATATCGTCCCCTCGACGAGTCAACCCTCGACGACGCGAATCACGGTCACTTCCCCAACTGGAAACTCGGTGCCGCCACCTTTTACGAACGAGACGTACGACCTTGTTGTGCGCCGTCTACAAGAAGCCCTCTCAGACGCGAACGCGCGAGGCTCACAGCACCTTAGATTTGAAAAAGAGTTTGTGGAGACCATACTGATATCATTAGAGCAACGACACAAGGAATACCTGGAACTCAAGGACAAGTATGACGGAACCAAGGTACCGCTATGTTTGCCGGTCCCTGTGCCATCTCTAACAGCTTGCCACTTGGTAACAGCGCGTGAGCGAGCAGTATATAGACGGGCTTACTGTCGCACAGAAGGAATACGACCGTGAGCTTGTGGCACGCCGTAATGCTGAGTCAGAGATCATTCGGCTACGCGTCTTGCTTTCTGGCCAAGCTGCCAAGCTTACCGCATTGACGGGCGAAAGCAGCCGACGGGAGGCACGGCGCCAACTGTCAGAGGAACTGTCTAAAAATCTTGATCGATTGGAGAAAGACCTGTCAAAGCTGAAGGCTGAAAGGGATGTTACGTTGGCCGAGGTCGAAGAGCTGTGCTCCTCAAAGAGGTATGCATTGCACGGTTTCCACTGTCACACAGCACGCTCACCGGTATACAGCGCTCCCAGTAATGTGTCTTCTGGCGAGGTTTCTGTCACTCAGCTCAGTCGTTCTTTGACGATGCGTTTGGACAACATCAAGAAACAGTATCAGCACGAACTCATCCCACTCACCCAGCAACGGGAGACGCTCATCAGAGAGATCGCTGACCTCAAGTCAGCACGCGAACAATTCCTGGAGGAGACTACGGTGCTCAACGCCAGGAACGAGGAACTCGCTCAGCTCAGTGCTCAATACACTCGACGGATGGACACTTCCCGGTCCGACCCGCCGCCACCGCCGGATGTGGCTCCCGCAAAACCAGAGCCGATGTTGCATGAAAAGAAGAGCACATCATTTGATCGGGTTCGACCCCATCAAGAGCTCTTACCCCCGGTACAGCCGTCGCTCAGCACAGGATCGAATCCCAGTACGTCGACGCTCGTCGACGATCGCGAAATCAAGGTGATCCGGGTGCCGAAGCCTGATTTCTGCGATGTCATGCCCCCTTCGAAACATGGCATATTCAAATGGCCAGGCAACCGCAAGGATCAGACATTTGCACCTACGGATCCCAAGGGCAAGGGTAACTTTGAGCATAATTTCCAGCCGGCAAGCGCGCTTCGGTTCACGCGCTGCGATCACTGTGGAGACAAGTTGTGGGGCGGCTCACATTTCCGTTGCACGAGTGCGTTGTTTGGTCTCTATGTTTTTGGCAGCCTTGCTTAACTGCCACTCAGCGTGCCACATCAATGTGCATTCGCGATGCGTCCATCAGGTCCATCTGGCATGTTCTCAGCATCCGTCGCGCCTGCGAGACGATCTGAACGGCATCGCGCAACATCGTACGTCTGGTGAAACACGCAACGGTCTCCTGTGACTCACGCTTTGGTAGCTCCTTCAATATTTGGTCGTGAGCTCGCTGAGCAGGTCAGGTGTGACTTGAGATGGGGCGAACGCAAGGTTCCTGTCGTCGTAGAAAAGTGTATAGAAGCAGTCGAAACGCTGGGTCAGTCCCACCTCTGGTGACGCAGACACTTTATTGACACGTTCACAGCGCTCGACTTTGAGGGGATCTACCGCAAGACAGGAGGCCTGAGCCAAACCAAGATGATCACACAACTCTTTGACCGGGGAGACTATACAGCGTTTGATCTCAGAGATACAGACCGGTTCAATGATATTTGTTCGGTGACGTCGGTGCTCAAGACCTACTTCCGCTCCCTGCCAGTACCCCTACTCACGTTCGATCTCCACGAGGAGTTCATCGCGGCAGCCGGATTGAAAGATTCCGCAATGAAAACCAAGCAACTACAAGAGCTCGTCGGCCGCCTTCCACCTGAACACTATCACACACTACGGTCGTTGGTGCTCCACTTGCATCGGTAAGCGTCCATGTCCAGTGACCAGTCACGATGACTGATGTGGCGACGGCTGCACAGCGTGCGAGAGCACAGCGACATGAATCTCATGACTGCACGCAACCTGGGCGTCGTCTTTGGACGTAAGTATCACTGCATCAAATCACGCGCGCACAACGCTGATGAAAGCGCGCCGCCGTTCTCGTCGACTTAGCAACACTGATGTGGTCAAGAGACCCCGGTTCTGAATTCAGCGACATGGCCGGGAAAGCGCTGATGATCGAGTGGCTCGTGGAAAATGCCCCCACGCTCTTCCAACCATGACCTTTGACTATTTCAAAGGGGCGTTTCTTTCGTCGTTCTTTTTTTCTTATCTTATTGTATACCACCTATTCGATGGGTTGCTGTATGACACTTGTTCTTTTCTTTCCCCCTTGACTTAACTTAAATTATTACTCCTACCTAGTGTTTGGGTTTGGCAGGACGAACCTCATTTCCCCTTTGTGCTGACATGCATGTCATTCTATAATCGGGCGCAACGCCCGCCCACCCCATTTCTTCTCTTTTCACCTTGGCTTCCCACCCCATGTTCCGTGTGATGTGTATATATCTCCACTGGTGGACGTGCCTGCTCGCATTCGCATTTGCATTTCCTATTTTTATTCCCAGCTCGCCCTCGCACGCATTCGGTTTCGGTTTTCTTTTCTTTTTTTGTTCGCGTTCCATGTTTGGATACCCCCCCTGGGCCATGGATAGATATCACAAGTCGGTCGTCGGGGTGGACGTAGAGAGGGTGTACACATGAAGCCGGAAATACATACTACCTCCAAAAAAGGGGGAAAACGATGCACGATGCGAGAGAAAAAGGAGGACAAGACGCGAGACAGGACGTCCAACCAAGTACGTCGGTTGGCAAGGCGTGTCAAGTGACAGCAAAAAAGCAGTGTGGAGGGGAGTGAGTATCATACGCTCATGGTGACACGCAGGAAGAAAAAAAAAAAAACAAAAAGTGAATGACTCAAAGGAGCTCGCGAGAGCGACGCGTCCGAGGGGCGGTCTTGTCAGGTTGAAGCGTGCAGTAGAGGAAATGCCGACGTGGGCCGGACGCGGCGGCAACCGCGGCCACGCGTGCACCGAGGGGTGCCGCTGTCGCATCGCTCCGGATGCCGAGGGAGAACATCCGGTCAAACACTGGTCCGGGGGTTAGCGATCAAAAGGTAAACAGAAAACGGGGTCGCTTACGGGTGGCTGTAAACGCTTTTGCAGTCGTCTGACACACGAGATGCGTGAGCGACAACGGGGGACTGACGCCCTCTAGATTTCGGAGGTAACGATAGACCATCGACGGTTGGCAGGGGCCTAGGTCAGAAGCAAGGGGTTGGGGGTTGGCGATGGTTCGGCCAAGAGGGGCATGTGAAGCAAAGGACTGACCGAATCGGAAGACGGCATTGTAAGCCTGTCTCCACTTCTCTTCGAGGAGACGGGCGCAGTTGGTTGGGTCTGGGCACGTCGGACACTACCGAAACGAGAATGGATGAAGGGCGACAAGGTGTACAGAAAAGGATCAGGAACATACACATTGATACTCCTTGGCGAGCGGCGTCAGGCCGAGTTTCAAGACGCGTTCGAGGAACCAGTTGCGTCTAAACTCCGTGTCGTGTGAGATATGTATGTGTGCGTCCAGCGGGGAAGCAAAGCAAAGCAGAAGAACGTTGACGCACCGTTTTTCGAGTTTCAAGAGGGTTTCTTGGCTGAGGGTGCTCAGCTCTTCTTCGGACCATCCTCCAGGATTGTCGAGCACGAAACGACTCGACTCGCGATAGAGCTCTTCTTCTTCAAAGAGCTCCGCGATGCGCATGGCTTTGATAGGCTTACCAGCCGCGTGAGTGAGGAGGAAGGTTAGACACTCTTGCTGGAGAGCCGGAACACAGAGTTTGTGTGAGATGTTCATAAGGCCCTCGACATTGTTCCAGGAAATGTTGCATTGAAGGCTACTCTGTATTCAGACCGGCGTGCATGCGAGCATACGATGGACGAACGTACTGTGGATACACGAATTTGAGGAAATCATGAAAGATGCTGGCCTTTTCCTCTTTGAGGACGATGACAGCGTCCTGTTCGTCCGTACGCCGCCGTCTCTTCACGGTAGCAAGGGTATTTTGAGATCCAGAGCGGTTCGCCCTGTGTTTCCCCTTGAAATCGTGCTTGGTGTCCGCGCAGCCTTGAAGCTTGGCGAGACTTGCACCCTGGGCGTGTATCTTGCGCCCGTTCATGGACATCGCGGATTCGGGCTGTTCTGGTTCACTTTCGCTCGTTTCGCTCTCACTTCCCAAAGGGTTCTTGATCTCGACGGGAGAAGAGCAGTCGGACGCGGTGTCGCTAGCACTACTACTGTCATGGGTATCATCTTCAGGGGTAAAGGACATGGCCGCGGACGCGTCAGGATTAGACTGGCTTCCAGGGACAGAGGGTGGCTGGGAAATAGTGATAACGGAAGACATGGAAGGTGGACGGCCAGTCTCGAGCCAACTGCCACTCAAGGCAGCTTCGAAGAATGGGGAAGCGAAGAAGAGGACCTCCTTGTGGGCCCTATTACGCACGAAGCAGGGTAGGGTTTTAGTGCCGATGCCGCATTGGCGCCACAGAGAAAAGGATTCAGACCCACCAGAATGTGGTGCTCTCGACGACGATTTTGACGGTGCCGGGGAACCTTCCGTTGTTCCGGGTGAAGGTGTGGTCGATCTCTATGGCTCGCTCGGACTCGTATAGGTTGAGTTCGGTGACGAGCTCATCGTTGTCACATTCCTCGAGAAGCCATGGTGGGGAGCCGGAGGAACGGAATATGCCTGCTGCGGCTGCGTGGGTTTCAGTGGGGGAGCTGAGGGACGCAGAGGGGTTATTGGGTCCGCGCGAATTACGAGCGATGAGGATGTGAGAAGGGTTAGTGCTGAGCATGTTGGGGTCACTGGCAACCGAGTGAGGAGACGGCGTACTACTAGTAGTGGTGGTAGACAAGACACCGCTTGAAGGTTCACACCACCACTCGCGGACACCCGTCGGTGTCAATGGTGGAGCTACGTCGACATCACTCATGGCGACGCAGCTTCTCTCCCCTTCGCTTCGGTGCCGCGCAGATTTGCGATTAGCGCTCACTGACTGCAGTGGTTCTCGTGATGCCGTCTATCTACTTACAGTACACCACAACAACTTTCGTGACCTCGTCGCCACGCTTTGCCGCTGGAATTCGTACCCCTCTGTCGCACTCCTCGCGACTCTCAATATCCCCGCATGCTCCCCACACATGCTCCCGCCAGCTTGACAGCTGCTATGCCAGATACACGCCACTCATCAAGCCGTCCATTTGAAACAGTTGATTGCCGCTGTTCCCCTCACTCTTGCGATAACGCAAAGTCGTGAATGTATTGCCTTGGCTGTACATAGCGGAATATGGCCTTGTAGTGTAGCGGTTATCACTTGGGATTCTGATGATATCTTCCCAAGACCCAGGTTCGAGTCCTGGCAAGGCCTCTCATTTTTGTCCGTGTATCTGACATGGAATCAACGGAGCTTGACAACCAGTTGCATTTGCCAGGTGGAAACGATCTCCCCAATGTATCCATGCCAACCCCGACGAGCTCAGACACATCACTGACAGCGTTAGGGATGATCGTCGGAAAGCATATCAGTGACGTACAGTACAAACTATCTAGCAACCTCTGTCGGCATCTGCTAATGTTCTCGTGGTGTCAGATTTATACGGGCAGGAATATTTGAATGCAAGGGCGCTTACACTGCGCAAATCCAAGATCAGGTTAACTGGCTAAGGCGGATTTCGGGGCGAAAACTGGCCCCACAAGACTGCGGTAGTCACCAACTTTCGATTGCCTGCTTGGACAAGTGAGTGCACTCTCTAAGATTTGCCCTCAAAGTTGATTCTTCAAGTTGGGAATAGCACATACCCAAAATTTCTGAGACAACTTTCCACGATGCTTCTCCACCACCCGTTAGAGTCTTCGACGCGTTCCTGATGACCCCCTCATCGCCGCCAACGCAGGATGTCTGCATTTACTCATTCTTATCGAATTGCCTTTGAATGCAACCTACGGAATACTCAGAGTGCACTCTTGTTAAATGGTGCGATAATCCTGAGCGATTTGCTAGAGCGATCTCCGACACATTTTCTCTACCAAGCTGTTGTGTACTTTGCTTGCTCAGGATATACGGTTCTCACATATTATGATATAGAGCCCACAACTAGAGGTGTGTTGCGCACGGCTATTGCCCAATATCTTCCTAGATGCGGCACGGAGACAATTGATCACGCTGAAAAGCCAAAGGTAATAAAGCTCTAAGTAGCTATTGTGATAGAGTGCCTACCTATACTTCCGTTGACGTTATGATTATAAGACGATGCGATGTATAGAAGGAACGATGAGTTAATTAGGGAAATGATCACCAAGTGCGACATGCTTTCGCCGACCTTTGCGCCTCCATTCATGGCCAGCTCCTCCGGGCTTGGAACTCGGGCTGGTCAACCAATTATCCGATTCGAGGGTAAGTAGCCCTACGGGGAGCAAGATAGGTAGCTCCCAAATGATCAAAGCTGTTGGAAGGTGTATTCGATGTCTTTGTTGGAGCTGGCCCTTGGAGTTTTGTGGCAGCAGAGAATACTCACGACCAAGCTCAAACGAAACCATGAAACTGCAGGCTCTCTGTTCCGTTGGTATAAGGGTCGTCAAAAGAATACGACTTTCTTCGGTTTGCTAGACACCTGGTCTTTACCAAATGCTTTTACCGTCCCTGAGTGTAAACCTGCCTTCACGTCGAGCCGTTTTCTCCGCCGGTCTTCCTTCTTCTCGTCTTTCGATACTTCCGCATTCTTTCGCTTGAAAGTATGGAAGTCATCTTCATCTGCACCAGCTTCACCCCCAGTGCCGAAAATCGTTGTCGCGGCTGTCCCTGAGACATCTTTCTTCCGAAGTTCGCAGTCTTTTGCAAGATGCGTTTTCTCGCCACAGAGCTTACAGCTTCCTCCGTTGGGATATATACCCTTCTCTTTGTTTTGCGGACAAGCTGAAGCGAGGTGACCCTTCCCTGAGCAGACGAAACACGAAGCAAAAGGGAAGGGATCGAGAGGATCTTCTGGTTTCTTGCAGCGAGACAACGTATGTTTCGTCGAACCACATCTGTTCGTCGTGTAGTGAGGGACGACATGGAAAGGAAAATACAAACCTGTAACACATCCCAACTACAGTTTTGACATTCTTGTGACCCTCCCCACTTTCTCTGCCCGCCCCGGGACAGTCCTTGGCGGCATGGCCCTTTTCGCGACACGCAAAACACACCGTGTCAACTTGACGGTCTGACATTCTCTTGAGTCGACGCTGCTCGGTGCGCTTCTTGAAGCCGCTGATGGCAACACCTAGCCAGAGATAATCAACCCCACACGGGGAACTTGAAGGACCAAATGCGATACCCACTTTTTGCTCCGCCGCGTTTTTTCATTATCGTTGCCCTATTTTGTCCAGCCTGAGCAGGCGATCCCTCTCCCATGCCTTGTACGCCCAGTGCCTCTCCTCCTGCCTCGATCCCACCTGGCATTTGTTCGTCGCCACCACCTACTTTTGGCTTCTTTGTTCTCTTCCGTTTTTTCTTGGGATGCACGGAATCTCCTTGATCGTCATCGGCAGCGTTTCCTTCAAATGCATCGTGTTCATTAGATGTCGTAGGCTCGGTTGCAAAACCTGCTTCCAAGTATTTGCGCTTTCGGCCAAAACTTGTGACGCGAGTCATGCTAGTGTGCTACGCAATTTTGCACAAGGACATAATACTCGACTATATATGGAAACATAGCCCCTTTCTCTCCGACCCTGGCTAATTATTACATAAGCATGGCGCCAGTGAGTCGAGTCAGACGATTTCGCATCATTTGACTCGACTCGTAAAATAGTGTGGAACATGGGAGTCACTTGCAAACTTCGCGCACTCGTATTCCATCATGGCCTTTGTTAACAACTACACTCCCGAGCCGGCAATCCTCGAGAGCGAGTTGTATGGCCCAGAACCATACGATCTCAACTTTGTCTTTCCAATTCCCCCGGATCTATCAACTAACAAGCTGCGACTCGTCCCGTTCATTCCTCGGGTTCACGCCGCGGTCTACCTTGATGGTATCCGCGGACATGAGTCCATGTTCAGACACATCCCTCTCGCTTTCGAGAACCCAGTCGACTTTCTTCGATTCGTCGAGCAATGTCGGCGGGATAAAAATATTTTCCTGCTGGCAGCGATTGACACGACGCATCCAGACACCAATCATCCTGAGTGGGAGGGCTCATTAGCGGGTTTGTTCGGGCTTTTGAAGACAGACAAGACAAGACTCGTCACAGAGATCGGTCCCGCGATCGTCCTTCCTGCCTTTCAACGGACTCACGTAGGCTCTCATGCCGTCGGGTTACTGTTGAAATATGTTCTTGAACTCGCACCTTCTGGACTTGGTTTCAGAAAAGTCAACTGGATTGCATCCCCAATCAACGATGCCTCTAATAATCTTGCCAAACGAATGGGATTCAAGCTGGAGGGTGTGTTGAGATGGGAGTTTGTGCTCCTAGCAGTCGAGGGATACCAAAAATTGGGGAAGGAGGCGAGGGCAGGGGATGCAGGGGACGGTTTACTAGGCAGGGATAGTAATGTGTGGGCATTGTGCTGGGATGATTGGGAAGAAAGTGGAAGGGAAATTGTAGAACGTGCTTTTGCAAGGGTGGCATAACTGCGAGGCGAACAAGATCGTGTCAATGTTTCATGGCCGCATGAAGGACGAGGGTCATTTGAATCATACACGTGCAGCGTTCGCGTTGCATGGGACGATGAGAAAGTTAGACTTGCTGCTTGATCAGCGCATTCTTTACAGGCCATGTATACTACTCGATCTAATCGTTTAAAAGCATTGATGGCATCATCTTACCGAGATGAGCTTGCGGGAAACAGGAAGCCCCAATCAAATCGAACATAAATCGCGGTCAATCTAAGCTTCGGTAGCACCAGACAATATTAACGTCATGAGTTTCTCGCTGGCAGGTACAGGCTCTAGCATCGTTTACACCGTGCGGTTGTACCTGGTAAGGAGACCAGAATAGTCCAAGCTACAGACGAGCTCGCTCGCCAAAACATCTTTGAAATGAATAAAAGTGAGGTCTTAGGAGGTAAGTTAAGGAAGAACTACACTGGTGCTTAATCGTCTAACTTCCAATTATTTTCCTTCACCAATTTCTCTCGTTCGAGCAAGTATTTACCTTGTGAGTTAACTTTGACACCTGTTAGACAAGGATACTCCAGATACTCACCCTCTTTGTATTTCTGGCTATGGTCAGAAGCCTTGTGGTAGTACCAGCCGACACGATCATTGCAACCGAGACAAAACACGTCAGCGACTGTGTGTACACCAGTTCTGGGCATGGCAATAAGGACCTTTGGATCATGTGTGGAATAAGCGAGGATTACAAAAGTGGCCGGTCCTCCCTTCTCCCCTGCCTCACATTGACAGCGGTATGCATGAGGCTAAAGAGGGTTAAACGTGAGCCGTCGTGATGTTTCATTGTCCGAGGACGACGCACAATCCTCGCCCCTCCCTTCCAGAGAAGGACTTGCTGATCAGCTCGTCTTGAAGTGCCTGTCAAATGCAACGCGATCACGGTCTCGCCATTAGAGGCCAGTCAGTACAGTACTAGTGACGATACCTACAAGTACCGCGGAGCAATTTGCGCAGATGAATCTAGGATGGTCATGAAATGTCGAGATCACTTGATTCTTCGTGTTATCTGTGGGTTCTGCCATTGGGGGTTGCTGAGAGACGTGAGCAAGAGGCAGCTGGGGTTGCGCTGAGGTGTGGACGAGAGCAAATGAGACTACAAAGTCGCCAAAGGAGGTCATCTCGAATTCGGGGCTGCAAGAGCTGAACGAGATTTGGACTCACTTTAAGTAAAAACTCAGACTCGGCTGGCCTGAGGGTCTAGGTCATATCCAGCTAGCTTGATGAGCCTTGATCAACAGTTCTAGACGAGTTCTTGCGCCGAGTGTTCCCATTTGGGCTAGTAGAGTGACGAATTAGCCAAAGTACTAAAGTAGTAGGAGTGTACCGGGGTCTTCGTTACGCTATTGAAGTACGTCCTCGGCTCGTTGCTCAACATTCTCCTCGTTGTCGACCGATGCAAAGACGAGGCCATGCAGACGTGGAACTGCCTCAGGAACTAGTCTTGGCGATACAACGCGTCCTCGAGCTTAACCCAGAGCAGAGAGGCGACCCTCTCGATGACCTCTCAAACAACTTTAATCCTGTGGACATCTTGAATCAGCTCTTCCCAGATGGTGTGTACTTTTGTGCGTCTCGTATCTGCTTCGTAACACGGGTCGTCGCAGAGGCTTCCTTGGCTCGCTTAGATGCTGTTCAGGCGAAACTCGCGCAGGATGAGCGTGAGCTTCAGGCCGAAATAGATGCGCTTGAGGAGGCACTTAAGCGGGATCAAGACCCAGGCAGGATGCAGCTCATTCAGGAAATGATCTCTGTATGGATTGCTTTCCTCCGAATATGCATTGGTTGTTCAAAACTCCCTATAGGATCTCCTCGGGCAAATGTCGCGCATACGCGAGAAAGCGTCGGAATCAGAAGCCGTAGTGCGGAATATCACAAAGGATATACAAGCTCTGGATCTCGCAAAAAAAAATCTTATTCTGAGCATGACGACGTTGAAACGGCTACAAATGCTTGGTGAGTAGTCGAGGGCTCGTCCTTATCACAAATAATTCATATATTATTCGTTCGCAGTAAACGCTCTCACCCAACTGGAGGATCAGGTAAAGGAGAAGAAGTATGCAGAGGTTGCGCATTCGTTGGCAGTTGGTGAATTCCAGACTCTCGCCCTCGACGCTATTGACATTATCTCTTAGGCTGTGAAACAGCTCTCTGCTTCGTTCAAGTCCTACACCACTGTCCATCGCATCATGCAAGTTTGGAAGCGAATTCAACAGGTCCAAGGAGAAATCCGAAGTCAGCTTGACGCTGAATTTGATTCGCTGTGCGTCCGTCTCGCTGAGCTATTTTAAAACACCCTGAAAATGTACACCGCAGCTTCCTTCAAGACCTTTCCAAACCATTCAAGACCACTCAGATCACGGATGCTTGTGCTGTCGTCGACGTGCTTGGTCTAGACGTGCGCATTCAAATTATCGAGCGGTATGTGGCACTTGAGCTCAAAGAGTACCGTCGGATCTTCCGAGCAAGTGATGAGGCGGGTCATCTTGACAATATTGCGAGAAGATTTGCTTGGTTCAGGCGGTTGTTGGCTTCTCATGAAACCGAGATCGGGAGAGTGTTTCCTGCCGAGTGGCAGGTTGGTTGGTGGCTCTTTGCCAAGTTCGTGTCCATAACAAGGTAAAGGCATGGTTAAATGAGGGCCTTGCTACTGATCATAATGCATCCCCGTTTTCCAGGGATGATCTTTCAACATTGTTATCTAAAGCGGGCCAATCGCTCGCCGTTAAATTGCTCCTTGAAACACTTCAGCAAACAACAGAATTTGAGTTGTCAATGGCGAAGAAATGGGCTACTCCTGTTTGTGGCCCATCTGTGAACTGTGAAGACTCACGCTGATCCCATTATACAGGTGGATGAGATCTTGAAATCTGCGTCACCTCCTACAGCACAAATCCAATCCATGTCTTCCGCATTTGAACCCCATCTGGGCGTATTTGTCGACGCTCAAGACAAGTGCGGTTTCTGTTTAGTTCATCCCGCTGTTTTACTCAACGTCCGTTAGAGCACTTGCTGACATGTTGGCTCCGCACCGTGGCTCCAAAGTTCGTAGCTCAGTCGATACGGCTTCGAAGCCTCCCACCACCACGTCAACGCCTCGACCCTCTCTATCCAACCCTGATGAGCCGCAGCCAGTGCCGATTGTACTCCCTTCATCAACGGAACTCTTCTATTTTTACGCACAGAGCTTAGACCAATGTGCCAAGCTGTCAACTGGCCAAGCTTTCTTTGATTTGTGTGGAGTACAGAAGAAGTGGTTGAAAATTTATGCTGGTTCGTCCATTGTTTGTTTGACAGTTTTGCAGGGCTGAATTTTTGCTTAGAGGATGTTCTCTCTCCGAAACTGAAACGGTGAGTAAGGTAGCGAATACGGGAGTGCACGATGTTAATTCAATGGTTGAATTAGCCCTCAGACCCAGACACGGAAGTCAATAGACTCGAGATTTGACAAGGCTGAGCTCCAACAAGCGTGTCTACTCATCAACACAGCAGACTATTGTCAAACTACTGCGGCGGAGGCATGTCTCCATCTGCGCTTGACCCGAACCGAAAGCTGATTCACTATAGCTGGAGGAGAAGATCAAGGAGAAAGTGGACGAGAAATTCAAAGAAAAGGTCAAATTGCAGGCCGAGAGAGATCTTTTCATGAGGTTTGCAACCCGAACTATTTCGCATTCAATCCATTCCATTGATGTGTCGTCAGCATCATTTCTGTGGCGATCAATGTACAGCTACGCGAGCTTGAATCAACTTGTGATGGTGCATTCAATACGATGTCACGGGTCAACTGGGCCGCGATCAATCATGTTACCGGTCACTCGCCGTTCATGGATGATATTACGCAAGCAACAGAACAAGTGGCCGAATTAATCAAGCCTTTGGTGGAACAAAAGAAATACTTGAGGAATTTCCTTGATAAAGCTTCCAGGTCGGCATCATAATGATTTCCAGAAATGGACTAGTGACAATATTGTTGCACTAGCCTGCTTTTGATGCGCTTTACAAATGCTCTCGTGAGGAGCCGGCCACTTAGAGAGATTGGAGCGGAACAGGTTTGTGTTGCTATTTAGTCACGATGATACACTAACGAGGAGACGACACAGCTACTCATCGACCTTGGGGTTTTCAAATCATGTCTCTTCAAGTTACCAGGGGAAACGCTCTCCACAACCAGGTACACAGCATCCTCTTTAAAATCCCCATGGGATACTGATGGATCAGCATATAGTTATACTCGTAGTCTAACAAAAATCACCACACGGTTAGAGGCACTGCTCAAGGTCATCATCACTCCTGTCGTAAGTTGTACTGTCATTTATCCGCGTCAGCCAATCGGATTTAGATTATTGGTCTAGGACCCGCCGGAAGGTTTTATATTAAATTACACGCTCGTCATTGGCGATGCATCCTTCTCTAATTTCCAAAAGGTCAGTTTTCGCCGTGCATGTGACAAGGCACCGCAGTCATGCTATCGCCTTCAAACCCGACAGATCCTCGACCTCAAGGGTACGCCCAAAATGGAACAAAACAGCCTCCTTGACTCATTCTTGACCATTACGAGTACCAAGATGGACCTTGAAAACACGTCCTTCCTTACGTCCTTGGATATGGATCCGCCGGCGAGCTTGGCCGTCGGTAGCCCGGCTACTAGCCGTATCGCGCTGCCACTATCTTCGGCTTCCGCTGCAGAGAGCGTGTTCAGCGCTTTGACGTCTCCCCCACTGAGTGGGCCAACTACTGGGTCAAGTAATGATGGCAGCGCCAAGGGCAACGAATCCGGACAAAAGGTATTCTCCGATATCAGGCGATTTGTCACGTTTGGTTTACGGAGAGATACGCAACCACCATCATAGAAGCATGCATATAGCGATATGGTATATCTTTTACGCCAGAACCGTGGTCATCTGTCTGGCGACCATCATCTTCTATGTTTGAAGTGGCGTGTGGCATGGAGAAGCCTGAGGCACCAGTTGCTTATTAATGGGTACAGGTGTAGATCAGTAAGTGGTACTCGGAGAAACAAGTGAGGGACGTAGAAAACCAATGCGTAACATGTCCCAACATGTCCCAACCGTGCACAAAGCAAATGAAGCAAGAAAAAGGATGGTAGATGCCAGGGTATATCGTCGCCAAACACCAAGAATGAGAGCGATGTCAAAGAGCGAAGGTGAACCTGTGAACGCAATGTGTCCAAAAAACAAGTCAATCTCCGATATCGCACCGGTCATTGTCGTGGACTCCGTAAGCTTCCGCGCCCGCCCTGCATGGGTAATTGAGGAGCAGCAGATCCTCGAATAGATCCTGCCGTCGACGTTCGTGGTCTTGGCCCCAAGAGCGAGCCGATACGGTGCGGCGGGGCGAGCTGTGTAGGTGCAGTGCCCGGTCGTCCGTGACTTGACGGGGGGTTACCCGTTGTTATTCGCGGAGTTGTCGTGAATGCAAAGGGTGAGACGGCACTCAGTGGTGACAGTGGCAACCCTAGTACACGCTGGACGATGTAAGGCGGCGGTGGGGAATACGTGGGGGTGCTGGCTTGAGAACCATCAAGATGAGGTAGTGGGGGGTGTGGAGGAAGAACAGAAGAGACGCTGGCCCGTTGGGAGTTGAGACTGGTGTAGTCGGAGAAACTGTGCCTGAAGTGGATGTCGGAAACGGAAAACGGAACACTCTCGGTGGGAGAATTGGCGGGGGAGACGGCGATTTCGGGTGGCACGATTTGGGGAACCTGCAAGTACTGATCTGGCCCAGAGGATGGTGTGTGTGGTGGAGACGGTGTGATGTGGCGCTCAGGAACATGTTCAGCGGGAAGGGCTGTGGGAGGGGCTATGTGCGTCGACGGGGGGATCGTTAAGGGGAATGGGAAAGGTGAAGATCTCTGAGTGTGCGTTGTTGGAGCAGACGGAGCAGTGTGGGCATCCGAATTGTCCGAAGGGTGAGAACCACCAGATGAACCACCAGATGCAGTTGAGGGTGCATCTGGTTTTGGAGCCATGTCGTCTCGCGAACGCTCTATCCTTACCATCCTGACAGAAGTGTTCTCGCTCCACGCAGAAGCCTCCCTGGCCCCATGACCGACTTCCGCCGGTGTAGAGCTGAGGGTAGTCTTCGAATGCCGCCGTAAGGAGACATGCGAGGAAGTGAGGTCTAGGAAGGAATATGTTCCTGAACCGGGTGCTGTCTCGCTCGGTGGATTAGAACTAGATTTGTGCATTACCACGGGCACAGACTCGGGCCCCGAGGAACTTGACGTCTCTTGTCTGTCCGTGGAACGGCTTTGTCTACCATCGTCCCGATGGGCTTTCCGATAAAGTCTGGAGCGCACTTTTGACCATGTGCTGTTGCCGCTCCCACTAGTCCTCCTAGAATCGCGGGAATCCTTGTAGGCTCCTAAAATAGCAGACACATCTACCCTAAACGGGCTTGTGTCTCGCACACGAAGAAACTCGGGTCGTCGGTTTGACTGCGACGGCCGGGCGCTGTCTGGAGCATTGATGTCGAGCTTCGATGGCGTTGGCCCATCAAAAGCTGCAAGAGCCTCAGAGGTCCTTGGGCTCAACGAAAGGGTGGCAGCGAGCGCTTCGTCTTGGCGCGAAGTGAGTGTCTTGACGTCGTCGTCATCGTCCTCGTAGTCAATAAGTCCAGTCGGCGCCATATGCAGCTCGGGGAGTAAGATCCCATTTGTTTCTTTGTAACAGCGGGTATATTTGAAAGAAGGGGGAGTGCGTGCGACGGGATTGTACCATCCGGGGGCCAGTTTCTCCGATTCTGGTGCGTGCGGTATAGATTCAGTTAGCGTGTACATAGAAAGCCGTTTCTCGTCGCGATCGCACTGGGGTGTCATTGGGTGGGATTCTGCCTGTGCGCCGGTCCAGTTGCGCGATCTTCCACTGGAGCTACTTCCCATCTTACCCTTGCGGGAAGTAAATGGGAACCCAAGGCGTAAGCCGAGACCGAATCCGTAGCCTTTGCTAGTGCTAAGACTCGTAGACTCCAACTCTTCACGAGAAGATGGGCTCAAATTGTCGACCTGTTCGATGTCTGCACCATTGTTATTAGATCGTTTTCTTCCTGCTTGCAGGAAGGCATGCTGATTGACAATGCGAGCCTTCCGCCGCACCCAGCAGACATAATAGAAGATGCCCCCAATAACCAAGAACAGAACAGCCGCTAGAACAGCCGCTGCAATGGTTCCTGCAGGGACATAATCGCTGTTGGACGAGGTGATGGAACTGGTATACGAATCAACTTCAGACCATTTGCTTTTCGAAACCAGGAAATGACATACGTTGTGCAGTTTTCGAAGGAAGTGGTGTTTACACCACCTACGCGCAACGCGAGGGTGCGATTTTCTTGGTTAGTCACCGTAATTTGGTGCACCATATCCTGAGGGAGATCCGTCGCATAGAATAGCAAGGTGTCCGAATTATTATAGGATGAAAGAGCAGATAAATTGGTGGTGGTGTTATCAAGGGTCACAGAGAAATTTCCGCAGTACGAGGAGGTGAGCCCGTAAATGGTAATTGCAGAGCCTACGACAAAGATCTATCACAGTCGGCTGACGAATGAACGGACTACTTGCCTGAAAAGGTGGTTTCTGCATGATCCCCAGCAGAGTTCGAGATATGCATGGAATTTCCGGTGCTATCTGCTACATAGCTCCACAAGCCCATGAACGCGATATCAGAATCAGCAATCGTCTGGGAAGTAGTTGTAGTGCTAATCAAATCGATCGTCATTAATGATGCCCCCAGCCCCTCAACACCCTAAATACCGATCATCGGCATCGCCAATGGACACTCACTTGATAAATCCCGCTGGAGGGGCATATGTGACGCGCGCCTTATCAAAGGTAAGGTAAGCGTCAGGAGACGTTGCGTTCGTGATGATAGTCGTGAGCAACAGCGAATGGTTCGTGTTTTCCAGGTCGTTAAACGAAGCAAGGATAGTGTTTTCAGGATCAGCGGAATATGTAGATAGCGTCCCATCAAGGGAGATATTGTACAGTGCGTTGCTAACAGAGCCCACGAGGTCGATGCCAGTGCCTGTATCGTGTAGCGCACGAGTGAACTAGTCAGATCTCGTTGAGAGGGAGTACATACCAGTCCAGTTGACCATGAAGCTTGCACCATTGAGAGAGGTATAGTGGTAGCTGGTACCCACGCCGAGCTGACCAGGACTCATTGCCGCGCCGGAACCAGTATACAAGAGCTGCCAGCCGGCTGTGACATTGGGGCTGGGCTCGAGGTTCACGAATGGGAAGTAGGCGATCTCAGGGGAGTCATCGTCGATGTCGAATTGACTGAGGCTCTGTGCCATTCATCCAGCGCTGGTGGGGGCAGGAGAGGGAAGGAGTGAGAACGGAACAGGACCGAATTACAAAAAAAAATAAGAAAGAGACGCTCAGGCTGCCAAGTCGGCTGCCTCGAGGTAATGTCGTGTCCGAAATAGCCCGCGAAGTCGACGGAAGCTGAGGACCAACAAGACATACATAAATGGATTACCGCTTGAACATGAAGTGGACTGTCTCCATATCAACATCCGTACATACTCTTATCAGTCAGCGCGGATCTGACACATTCTCAGTACCAACCTGTCACTGCCTTGAACCAGCCGACCCTGGTACTTCACCCGGAGAAGGGCCATCTTCCGTTGTCAACGCGCATCGGCCACTTGTCAAAAGGTGCGTTAACGTCCTTTACGGAGTGGGCACGAGTTACCATCACTGAACCTGTGCTGTCTCTCACGGTACTCACCTGCATGGACTCTACTGACGCTTTTGTTACAGAATGATAGATACATTACCTCCTCCCGGAACGAATCTTTTTCTTCCGTCGCTCTTGAGCCACGCCCGCTCGGCAGCCCCCGGGTTTCCTTTGGAACCCGTAATTGTTCAAGTCCTGCTCCTTTGCATTATCTCCGGGGACAAGAACCTGATCTTGCGTGCACGGGACGAAGACGTCACCCTTGTCTCCAAACTCACCACGCTGGTAAGTCATCTGGCCTTCATTCGTTTCCTCTGACACGCCAAGCCGTGCGATTCCCATGCTTCACGCCAGAGGACACACACGAGTTACATTATTAATCGTTTCACTCCAGGCCCTGAACACAATTTTTGGTTTCAACACTCACAAGCTAAAGTGCCATTCCAATAGTGCAAATCAAACACCCTCCGAATTTCTTCGGTCCCTGTTCTTTGCTGGCTCGGCCATCGCGCCGCCGACAGATAATTATCTAAGTGGTTCATCATACAAACTTAGGCACAGGCGTGTTTCCAACTCGCGTAATTCAGCAAGAAAGTCGCCTATAGCCCCCTCAACCTCCGTCAGCACAGCACGTAGCAGGCGAACATCCATATCCCGTCCAACTTCCCATCCGATTGAATTGAAGCCATCGATTGCTACCCTTGGACGACCGCAGTCAGACTCGGAGGACGCTGATCCAAGTACATCTATCAACTTAGAAGGTTATTCGCAACGTCCTCGCCTCCATCCTGCCGGTGCGCAAACGGATACATCTGTCCCAACCCTGGCATCTAGTGTCAAGGCGCATCTCAGAAATGTATCTCGCGGGAGTACCGAGGAATTAAAATTGCCCTCTGCGGTGGTCGTGTCGGGACTCGAGTTTGCAAGTCTTGCTTCTCAGAAAGCAGTCCTGCGGACTCTTGCTGAACGAAAAATCATCGTATCGGATGGAGGGATATTTGGGCATGATCAAGACGGCTTGACTCTGGAATTACCCGATGGGTTTTTCATGGTATATGTGTGTCGATCTGACCCACGGGAGAGACCTCTGATATACAAGAGCCTCGTATGCATCCCTTTCACGGAAAAAATATCATCAGTAACCATTTCATTTAACAGCTCGACAGGTTTGCGATGAGCTCCTCTATCGAGGTCAGCGCGCAGACCCGCTTAGCAATGCGCCAATTTCGGCCCCCTTCATCTCCTTCTACAACGCTTTCGTCACCACATACTTCTGTTACCTCCGCGGCTTTCCCAACGCTACATTCGTCGAGTTCTTTACCTGGTCCGCCGACACCACCACAGCCTTTGGCGTCTCCGGTGATTCCTTATGCTCTCTTACAGCGACTCAAACACCTTTGTGCGACTCAAGCACGTATAAGGCCCCCACTCAACATTTACCTCGCCGACTTGTTCAGCGCTACACGACACTATGGACCGCTGGACAGCATGATGCTTACGGTGCGCGCGCGCCAAGATGCAGAAGCTCTCGTACGGGCGAGCTGCGTACTCGGTACAGACCGCACAGGCGCCGAGCTCATCCAAGAGCATGCTGAGCGTTCCCGGGAGACGGACAGCACCTCCACCTATCCACACTCACACCACAGCATAACAAGCACTTCTTCCGACGGGCTCATAGACGGGATTGATGTTTCGGAAGCGAACGAACCCTTTGGTGGTTCATACCTGCAACACGGTCTGACCAGTCAGTCGGAACAACCGAAACTCGATGTTTCGGAGGCGGATATAGCGAGGATGTTTCCGCGGGTTGTATCACATCGTATTCGAGTCCGGGACTCGCCATTGGATGAAATATTGAGTAGTGCGGTTTGTGGGGCGATAAGTACCCCTGGAAACGAATCCCACGAGGAGGAAATGCCAGTTCATTGGGAACGAGAGACGGTAAAGGATATCCTTGTGCATATTCTGGCAGAGGTCTGAATAATTAGTTGGTGTTCGCCTCAAATCATTCTAAGTCTATCTAATGAAAAAAACATGTTGGTTCCACTGGCAATGCGCGGGCGAGGATGACAGGATGTTGATACCTTTGCAGTCTGATCACCAAGCTGCAGTCTTATTTGGATAGTCACCGACTATGACGAACGGACCACCAACATCTCAAGCAGGACCCTCGCAAGTGTCTACGACGACACCCAACGCTCCGGAGACAGCACCACTACAACCATATTATAATTCCATTCCACCAAACGCTCAGGCATCCCAACATCCACAACAACCTGTGCAGTACACACAAGCCCACCTCGCACCACAAGCACAGTCCCAAACCCAAACACAAGGCCAGCAAAATGCAACCCAAGCCTACTACATGGGCTACCCACCCGGGGCCTGGCAGAACGCGTGGCAGCTCTCTGGATACCCCTACGCCGCGTCTGGGAGTTCACCTTATCAGCAGACACACTACACGCAAATTCCATACGCGCAGTATCAGCAATACCAGCCACAACTGACAGCTCGCCAGCGTAAACCGCCGCCGAAGCCACGTACGCCGACACCCGAGCCCGCATACAGACATTGGGACGAGGTCATACGCGCGTTCTTGAAAAAGGTGGGCTTGACACAGGCACTGAAAGGATTCGAGGACGACATGGTTGTCTTGAATGCTGATTGGGAGAGAAAGAGAGTTCCTGGAGCGATTGGTGAACTAGTACGCGATCTGATGGTGCGCAACACGCCCTTTCTGGAAGCAAGTTTGATTTACGTGTCATTTGCCCGGGACAGACGTTGGGCAAATTCAAAGAAGGGGAAGAACCAAAGGAGCGTCCCCTCGAAGAGCGAAAGCTAGATTATGTTCATCTGAGTACCGGCGCCGAGCCCCAGTCCCAGTCTACGGTAAGCCTAAAAGTCCCCCCTTTCCGTCATTTCATTCTTTGAAAACGCGTTTAAAGATTACGAAAGCTATATCACAGTTCCTTGCCCAAAATCGTGCAAAGAACGACGCGTCAAATCGCGCCGAGTTTCTCGAATCATTGGCACAGAAGCGACGGCGACTCAACATCGACACAGAAAGTACCGAGCATATCCCATCATGCGCAAGAACAGACGCGAAACCCATTGACAGAGACTCCCAGATGAAATATGACATTGCAAAGAATGAAGATGGGCCTTTGAGGAGGACAGTCAAGGCTCCGGATGGAAAAGAACAATTAAAAGAAAAGATTGGCGCTCTCACAGATGATACACCAAGCGAGCACCAACCAGCAGTAGATGAGAGGCTGAAGAACATTGAATCGCATGTTGCAGTCCGCTACGGTAATGTCTTTCATTCCTTTCCAAAGTTACCTCCCTTATGGTGACAAAAAGTTCCTGCACCGCCACGTACATTGCTTGCGCGTTTGCAATTCCTAGAAGATCATATCATACAATTAGAGAAAGAATATCCCCCATGGGCCGCGTTACACTTTAACCAGCCCAATCGCGGCGTGAGTGGCTGTAACGACACATCTGTCTATTCCCTGACAACACGCTATCAGTGGCCGCCGCCTCCGCGCCAGACACCTATTATTGTTCCTTCTCACCTCACTACGAAAGAGGCGTCCGTCGAAC
This sequence comes from Boletus rubescentipes, assembly GCA_038092775.1. NCBI lineage: Eukaryota > Fungi > Basidiomycota > Agaricomycetes > Boletales > Boletaceae > Boletus > Boletus rubescentipes. The sequence continues at coordinate 17,495 of JBBPRA010000107.1, read as the reverse complement.
ATAGTATAGTTTCTACCACAGCTGCTACCCCTTTCGGCGATGCTGACGGAGCTACCGGTGCACCGACCAAAGGGAAGAACAAGAATAAATCGAGCCTGCATCGTGCCGTTATGGAGAAACTGGAGGTGCAAAAGGCGATGAACGACCTGGCAGGGACACAGAGGGCCGGATGAGACAGCTCGCAAGAAGACACCCTGACTACTCCCGATCATCCCGCGTTACTTGATACTGTCATCGACCACTGCGGACGACCCTGTGATGACCAGACTGGTGTTACTATCAGGAGGGCCGCAGTTCCGACCCCGTCATTTCTTTCCGTCACCACGTCTGCTATTGCAAATCGCGACAGTCTTCGTAAGTATTGATCCGGGTCCTCATCGCATTCCGCGGGCCCACAGGTTTCTCCCGAGTTGCCCACGAATGGATCTCTGTATTACCCGAGGCAACGCCAGCCAATTGGACTTTGCCGTCAAGAGAGTGCCGACAAAGTATAAACTTTATGTAGACTTGGTTACGAGGGGTATAACTCCATAGGTCATACAGTATGTGTATTTACGCGTACAAACTCGCTGTGTACAAACAGGTATCACAGAAGATATATTGCAGTCACAGAACCCGCCCCCAATTCTTTTTGAAGTCCTTCTTCGTCGCATATATACAGCTAAACTGAGCGACTTTGGATCTAAACCATGGCAGCATGTCGGGTTCGATATGTGGACATCCGTCCATCTTGAGTGATACGACAACGGCACATCTTTCCGCCGACTCGACGAATTCCGACGCGTATTGCACGCGGGTCTTGACAAAGGCATATGCGCTCGAAGTTGTGAGGTCGGGACATCGGGAGACGTCGACATGCTTGAGTGCACGACACGGTAGTGGGTGTAGTGAATCGACTGTCTTTGGGGTAAGAAACTGGAACATCTCGTTCACGTGACTGAGGACAGAGTTGACCTGTAATGTCTCGAGGTTGGGCGTGGAGGAAAGGAGCGTTGATAGGGCGAAGGGGCTCGTAATGCAGTGGGTAATACGGAGTTCAACAAGGGAAGGGCGACCAGCGATACGTAGAGCATCGTCCGGCATTACAAGACCGTCGATGATAAAGTGCGTGATTGACGGCGCGGAAATAGCACATAAGATATAGGAATGCTCGGCCAAGCCTCGACACTCGATGTGTTTGAGATTGTCCATGGATATGGGGGTATCTATGTTGAGCTCGTCCACCTGCCACGTTCCTCTGCCATTCAAGACGAGTTTTTCGAGTGATGGATTGGCTGTAAACACAACATCGGAAAAACCAGCAACAGCGCCATCAAGGCATAACTCCTTGAGCTGTTGGATCCGTTTCCACCACTCGTCCACCATAGAAATACTTCCGATCAAGTAAAGAGTTTTGAGGTTCCAATTAGGACCAGAGAGGTGGTCACGACATGCGTAATCAAAGAGTATCAATTCATCAAGCATCGAGAACTTGTGCAAGAGGGAGACATCCGAGAGGATACGATGGAGTTCAACGAATGCTTCACCAGAAATGCGAAGGCTGGAAAAATCTAGATCCTGGAGCTGAGCAAAAACGGAGGCTCTATCCAGTGATGGCATGGAAACCGAGATACGAGCAATGCGATTCTTGGCGCGCTGTTTCCACAACTTTGCTTTGCGAAACGGGTGTCTCTTGGATAACACGAGCGTTTGCCATGCAGAGGGTGTGTTGATGAGAATGAGTCGCCAGTGTCCACAGACGTGAGATAGCTTAACAGCCCAAGTGTGATCCTCATCGATGAGCACGGTGAAGATCTGTACGAGGGTCTCCACTGGTAACTTTCCCAAAAGGTACGAGGTTTGGGTAACTTGCGATGCCCGCTGTTTTTCGGCCGCTGCCTTCTCTCGCAATTCTACCAGTGAAGCGCGCCGCTGAGCGTCCTCCGGTCGCAGATGGCTCAAGGCATGATCAGCCATCTTGATAGCAGAACCATATTTCCCGAGAAGGTTGAAGAGACGCGCCGAACGAGCGTAACCGTGCCACCGATCGGGCGCGAGGTCAATGACGCGTTTCGAGTCGAGAAGCGCAGCCTTGATGTTGCCAAGTTTTTCGTGTACCGCTGCCCGCGAATCGTAGATGATGAAAGTGCTGCTTTCAAGTTCGGCAGCCTGTTGGATTTGTCAGGGAATGACCGCAGTGTCGTGCACGTCAGATCTTACCTGGTTCATGTGAGCGAGCGCTTGCTCGAGGTCGCCACGCTTGAAACAAGCGACACCCTTGTCGAAAGTCGCCTTCCATGTCATGGTTGTAGAGTGGAACGACTAACAAACGATTATGACGCGGACGACAATCACAATGCCTTTTAAGTCCGACACCACGTCCAATTGGCGGCCGCTCATTTGCCGCAGAATTATACACAGCAAGTACTTGGGTAGACTTCCTTTCCTTCTTTCCTTCGTCCGTCATCCAAGCAGACTCGGTACTCGATGAACTTGCGCAGAGTAGAGGTATGTTCAAGGTATCATCTCAGCACGTGTTGCACTCACGGCGCGAACTTGAATCACCCTGGGCCATCGTCATTTGCACGCCCGTCTCGACACGCGGCCAGGTCAATGATCTTGTCCAACTCCTCACATGCAACGTCCATAACATCCCAGAAAACTACTACATGAGGTATTGTGAGCTTCTCCACTGATGTAAGCTACAGCACCACGTCTCCAACTGACGGCTAGGGCAGTACGTCATATTCAACTGGCCAGAGTTGTCCTTTCTGGCCGAGGACGAGAAGGGAAAAGTAGTGGGATATGTGCTGTCGTCCATGTACGTTCCCGTGTTCTGTCGAATGCGTAGTTCTTATCGGACAATAGAGAGCCCGAGGAGAGTGAACCTCATGTGCTGGTCGGCCAAATCAATTCGCTGTCTATCCTCAGGCCATACAGAAGGCTTGGTCTCGGCCAAAGGCTAATGAATCTGACCAGTGCGTGTTCCTTCTTTGCGCTGGTCATCCTTGTAAACGCCGCGTGCCAACTTGGCGATTCTAGAGGACGCCATGTTGCGCGACGAAGTCGACATCGATTACATCCAGTTGCATGTCCGAAAGTCGAACAGGCCTGCACTATCGTTGTATAATAAGCTCGGTTACAGCTATCATCATACCGAAGAAAAATACTGTAGGTCTTTGTGATGACCTCACTCAACCAATGTCACGCGCGCTCTGCAGATGCTGATAATGAGGATGCATTGATAATGCGACTCCAGATCCGAGCAAAGGATCCAGAGCAGCCGGAGAGACCAAGGTATGTTTCTTGCATTCTGTACAGCAGCCATTTCTCACGTGCGGTGCGCGGACGATGTAGTTCGGATTCGCAGAGACGCACGCGGAAAACGTGGATCACAAATCTGTGGCATTTCGTACAAGAGAGACCACACCGATTCGCGGAAGCAACCATGTCTCTTCTTCGAAGGAGGAATTCGCTGCCATGACACAGACCGTCCGTATTCTCATCGCGGAAATACAAATGTATATCACTACTTGTTGATAATATGCTACATTAGCTGCATGATGTAAACGAAGTTAGTCTAACTGCCAGCGAGAGACCCATGGCACGATACTCCTGAAGCTGTTCCTTCGACAAAATGATGCCAGCAATACTTTTCGGTGACAGATCATATCGCCTTCTCGTATGTGTGAAAAGACCTCCTTCAGAGTATCCAGCAGCTCCAAAAACAAGACACGGGAACGAGGGTATAAAGCCAGGCACTGACATGTATGTAAAGAATGCGCTGATCGAACAAGTCCGCCAACTTTTCATGGTCTCGTCATTCGTGCAACGCGAACGCTGTCTCCCTCGATGCGCGTGAATGTGGCGAGGCCATCAATGCAGCGACCAATGTTAGCCAGTCCAGTACCAACAGAAAGAGGTTCCCTCAGGCCGACGACTTTCGTCTGACCGATGGCGAGGAAGCGCTTTCGTTCGGTTTTAAAATGCGAGAGACCGGCACGAGTAAGGGCGGGAGGGTGGGAGGATAAGATGAGATATAGAGATCCGAAAGATTTATTGACCTTTCCTGCACGGACCAGCAGCGTGCAAAGGAAGAAGAGAGAATTTAGAGTTGGGGCACCACCAGATGCGTGATTTGGAAGGGTTCGATTTTGACGACCTAAGATCAAGGACGTTTGGATGTCGGGGTAATGAATCTGATCTCTGAATAGTCAAATGTCGGACGAGTAATCGAAGTAATGTTTCATATGCTAGAAGTATCGCGGGATGTTGCAAATGTTATCCGTGCGATCCATCCTCTAGCGGCAGCAACATCAGATGAAGACGCTACCTGCGGAACATGTGAGATAACTTACAAGAGTGTTGAAAGAGGCGGAACGATCAGGGTGGCCATGTGGCCAAAGCTCAGTGCGTGTCGGTCGAAGGTAATGGCCATGTCGAGGCCCTCCACTGCCCCGAGCTGCTTGTACCGTATGGAAAAACGATTCGCAAGGATGTTCAAAGGTATGTCCAGGTGGCACCCTGGTCGGGGACGATGGCCTCGTCGAGATCCTCTATTGGCCCGAGCTGTTTGTATCGTTTGAAAAGACAAGCTGCAAGGGTGGTCGGCTGGGCAGACTTGAAGCACCAAAGCCTCTCTGGCGAGGGCAATGGCCTTGCCGAGGTCCTCCCTTGCACGGAGCTGCTTGTATCGAGCAGAAAGATAAAAACAAGATTTTTCGGGGTGGCGCCTCGGTCAGGGGTGTCGTGTGGGGAGGACACATGCCTCTCGGGCGAAAACAATGGCCTTATCAATGACCGTCGTCGCTCCGAGCTGGTCGCATTGATTGGAGAGATAATTTGCCAGGAGAACAACACGGCGGTTCGATGATGGAGCCCTGGAAGGCGAAGTTCTCGTGTTTCTCTCAGTAGGGTAAGAGCCACATCGAGGTCCTTCAATCCGCCGAGTTTTACGTACCCAGTGGAGCGACTAGCTGCGATGGTGATGAAATACAACCCCCGATTAAAATCATCCGAATGGCCTGGTGTGCAAAGTGAGAGAAATTCGTGGCCGAGGACAATAGCCTCGTCGAGGTCCTCCGTTTTCCCGAGCGTCTTGGGCAGAGCGTAGAGATGAAGTGTAAGCTCGAGTAAAGAGGTAGATGGACCAGCGTGCCCCGGTCGTCGTTGACCAACTTGATAAGGTTCGGACGAAGCAACACCATTCGCCACGGGTTGAGTTGACAAGCAGGACCCTTACAGAACCAAGTATGTCAATTTTTGGCATGAAACACTGTACCTTGTCCAGCTTCGACCACGTTGATTGTTAGATGTTACCCAGAAAAAAATGCTAAAGGTTGATACCAGTATGTAGCCATGACGGACACTGTCGAGTCCGCGTGTGAGTTCAGCATTTGTCACATACCCCCATGAACGTCCTTGCACCAAAGATCATTTACGGAACAGCATGGTGAGCTACTTGCGACGCGTCCTTGCTTAACACGGTTCAGGCGTGAACCCAGGAAAGGAGAGCGTACAACACACCTCGTCGTCAACGCATTCTTGCAGGGATTTCGTGCCGTTGATACAGGTGGGTCTATAAACGGCATGATCATGCTCAGGGGCTTCATACATTTTATTCGCAGCCTGCCAACCCAAGCACTATAGGTGCATATTTATTCGCCTGCTAGGGAGCAGTCTCCTAGGTTGACCCTCGCTTCTTACAGGGAAGACCTCGTCGGCGATGCGCTGGATGTCTTGCAGAAAAAGCACGACATAAAACGTGACGAGATTTATATCCAGACAAAGTGCGTGCTCGATCTCCTTCAGAGACCATGTCCCACCTCGTGTTTACATGTTCCGTGGACAGGTTCACGCCAATCGGGGGACAAGACCACAACAAGCCGATTCCCTACAATGCCAAGGATGCTGTCAAAGACCAGATTGCGGCGTCTCTTCAAATGTCCTTGCGCAACCTTCGGACGTCATATATCGATTCTTATCTCCTTCATTCACCACTGCGGACGACACAAGCGACCTTGGACGCATGGCGCGCACTGATGGCCGCCCAGGATGCAGGGACTGTACGCAAGATTGGCATCAGCAACGTTTATGACGTTCGTGTTCTCGCTGCCTTGGGAGAGTTGAGGAAGGTGCAGGTCGTGCAAAATCGGTGGTACGAGGGGAATATGTGGGATCCCGACGTATGGAGGTATTGCAAAGATCATGGGATTGAATACCAGTCGGTGCCCTTTCTTCTCTGCTAGTATCAGCGATTGACGATAACTGCAGATCTTTCTGGACGCTTTCTGGGTCAACGAGCTTGCTCAACCATCCAGCAGTCATAGCCATTGCTGGCCAATTGGACGTGACACCTGCTCAGGTTATCTTCAAACTTGCCCAGCTCCACAGTATCGTGCCATTGACGGGGACAACTAACGAATTGCATATGCAGCAAGATCTCGCGGCGGAAAGAATTGCATTTAGGGAAGATGTAGACAGCGAGATAAGAAACATCACCGAGTTCATTTGGGGAAGATAAGGGGCAGGTGACTTCGTGCAACGTTTACCGATAGTTTAACCTGTCCAAGCTTTACTAGTCAGGGAAATGTATGTTATCCAGGGCATTCTGCGGCAGAAACCAATGTACGATGGCATTTGTGAAATGTTTGTCCTATCCGCGCGACGCCGAATACCGTCGTTGAAGTTGTTCCATTGACCATGCTTGTAGACTCGCAGAGTCCGCCGGTACTTTTGTAACCGCGCGTTCATCGCCCAAGAACCGTTCATGCAACCTTTCTACTTTGACCGCAAACCGAATATCACGGGCTGTGAGACCTGGTACTTTGATAGGGTCTGTGTCCGTGTCTGCGTCAGAGATACGCTGGTACGCGACATGTGTGTGAGTAGAAACGTAAACGTTGGCGAAATCGACAGTGACACGCGCGTGGTGCTAATGGACCGTCAGTGCGGGTGACGCTCGAGCATCGTGTTCTATGCCACTCACGTTTTCTTCGTCTTGGATGCCCGCAAGGGCATCAAAGAATTCAACTGCCGAGCGGAAATTCTTCAAGGTAAAGAGTTTGTTCAGGGAGAACACCTGGAGGTCGTCCACGGCGTCTCCGACGCGATCGACATGCCAATGACACGACAAGAGAGGTCGCACATGGGTCTCGAGGTCCTCGTGGTTGAGGTGAAAAGTGCGCTTCTTGCCTGGTATACGGGCGACTTCTGGTAACTCGAGGGCGATCTCTTGAACGTCCGAGGAACCTGAGATCGTTGGATAAGCTATGCACCAGAGTCTTCTACAAAACACGACCCACTTTTTGGCAACTGACACGGGCTGCTTGTGCAGCACGACTGACTTTGCGAGCGCGCAATCTAAAGCGTGTGATGCGGTCAGGCTGAAGCTGCACTGGTACCTTGACTCACCACATCATCAAGAGTACCCGGTCCTTTGCATGCATTCAAAGGGCCCGGGGAGTCATCCATGATGAATAAAGATGTAGAAAACGACCTGTTACTGGGTTTTGTTTGCGTGGACGGAAAGAGGCATCGTAATTGAGCTACTTCTGGCTTCCTCGAGCTCACGATCGTGAGAGTGTGACGATTTAACCGCTGCCTATGAGCATGCTGGAGACTTCTAGGTGTTAGTCTAAGCATCTAGCTTTTTGGAGCCAAATTTTTTTCCAAGTGGTGAAGCGAAACTGGCCATGAGCCACGTCATTGAACCAAACATCTCACATTACGACATGAATTATTGCTGTTTCTTACCAGCATCATTTCACCGGGCCCCGGCGTCGAACCCCCATTCAAACCGATGAACATCAGCAAGCCCAGACACCGGCAAGGTCGATTGACGATCGAATCCATATCTATCCATAATGAGATCCCCACTTTCGTCCAAAGCCACGCTGCCAAATCGTCATTTCATCCAGGTACAGTCGGTCCATTCTCAGATATGGAGTTATCTGATTCAGACAGACAGCTGAGCCCCATCATGACCGTGTGCCATTTCGGTGACTAGCATGCGGCTGATAATGAAACGATTCGATGTACACGATATGCTAAAAGGAGTACGCGGAAGGAAAGGTCCGTCAGGATAAAGATAAACCGTGGATCATGCACTCGCAAACTGGCGAGGCATCGCAACGTGTTCATCTATCAGATGATCTATCGTATCAGAAAGCTATTCTGGAGCCGCACTCATACCGTAGAAAGACCGATGGAGGTAACTCATCAAGAGGCATGTCTTGGAAGCTGGTGGTATCACTGGTAGATTAGTACTGGCTAAAGTTTGTCAGCGAGCGGCGCTTCTAACCAGTGAAGCCGGGATTTCGAGATATGTCCAAATAATTGCGTCTATCGACGGCGACGGATTGGTCACCAATCCAGGTTCTAGAGTGATTATTCAGGATATGGAACGATCATCTTGATTAGCGCACTAACCCCTAGCAATGCATAAATAATTTATTGAAACTCGAGAAGTAATGGAGGGACCAACTTGCCTGGTGCACTAGCTGCTCCTATCCGTCGTCGTTTTGTAAGCCGGATGCTTGCGTACCAGTGATGGCATGAACGATTTTCCGGAACACAGCGCAGACTCTTTATTGCCAGCGCATGGTTGCGGAGCAGAAGCATATTAAACTCGAGGCGAGACAGAGATCGAGTTCCAATGTCGTCAGTTCCTCTATCCCGGGGGTCGAGGGCGGGGCGAACTACGGACATAAGCCTGGGGACGTTGGCTGTGAAACAGTGAGCAGCCTGATTTGCAGATCAAGTGAGTATCATGTCGTGTTGCATCCAATCAAGGCACAAGGACACTCGGGAGTTGCCGACAGTAGTCCCAGAATAAAATATATTCATCTTTTCTGCACTAAGTACAAGCGAGTGAGGGAATATGAGCAAGTTGCAACTGATCACGACAACATGTACAGCAAAATGGCACAGCATAAAATGATGCCAAAACGTGACACGGCCCAACCAGCCGTCATGCGGCTGGGTCGCGAAAAGACCAAAGTTACGAATGGGCAAGTCATTAGAAAGGAGATAACCAAAACATATTCATGCCTCTGACATGGTCATGTCTGCAACTGAAACGGCTGAAATTGCGTTCTGGCCTGGGGACTTGACGTCGACGTCTGGAGCCACATCTGCTGCACCGTTGGTGGTAGTTTCAACGCCGTTCTCGCTTGGTTTGTTGGCACCTAGTATTGCGTGCCACTTGTCCACCAACGCCTTGGCTCGTGCTCGGAACTTGAATTCCTCGTCGCGAGGTACCTTGTCCGGCGTTAAAGCCGCAATGTGTCGCATAACCTTGCCGATTTTAGAAAACTGCCCATGAAAATTGCGGTCAACGATGAAACCCCACGCCCAACGCCACAAAAACGCACTGAGAGGAAATTGATGAGATTCGGATGTTCATAATGTTCTACTATCGTGAATAATTGGTCCAGCGCAGGCATGTCCTATATAAAGAGCGTCAGCGATGGCAATCTGCGCTGCGGGATGACTCACTTCATCTGACGGGGTACCCTTGCTGCCCAATAATGCCTTCTGCAGTCTGTGTCGCCACTCTCTCACCTTGCGAGCCTCGGGATCTGCTTCCAGGTTAGCTGCAGAAAAGTCATGGTCAGGAGGCACAAAAAGCAGTCAATATACAATGTCGTACCATCGACTTCTTCCTCTTTCTCCCGTTTTGGCTTCTTAGAAGGCGGTGGGGCGGCTTTAGCGCTCGTACCAGGATCTTCGTCTTCAGCCTCAGCTTCAGCCTCGGCCTCTTGGTCTCCATCATCCTCGGATTCGATCATGTCCTTAGACTTGGCTCCGTTTTTCTTCGGCCTCCCCAAAGTCGCCTTTTTCTCGCCTTTTGGTTTGGCCTTGGCCTTGGGCTTCGCAGAAGGTGCTTCAGCGTCACGCTTACGCTTCTTCGTCTTTGCAGGTTTCTTTGTTTCCTCATCCTCATTCTCGGTTTCGAGCTGGTCGACCCGTGCATTGTCTTCCTGTTCCGCGGCCGCCACCTCCAAGCTCTCCACCTCCTTCTCCCAGCTCTCGGGATCAAGAGCGATTCTATACCCTGAAAGAAGGTCCGCATTTTTCTTGTGTGGCTCGCTGATGTATGCACGGATCTCATGTTCCTTCAATCTCGATATATCCTTTGATACAAGCCATGCACTGTGAGAAAACAGTGTTAATTATCCGGACAAGAAGCAAGGATGATGGAGACGTACAAGTCTCCTGCGGGGAAAAACCTAACACAATGGAACACTGTCTTCTTGCCAGCGGGGCGCTCCTTGGCAACGAGAGGCGGAACATTGTCGGGGTTCACGACCTAGGTGAGTAAAAACGATGAACGAGGGCTCGCAAAGGCAAGAGGAGGACGCGACATACCATGCCAGGCCACGGAGGAAACCCGCGAACTTTAGCCAGAACGATATCGCGTTCTGCATAGTTAGTCTCTGGTTCGTTGTTTTTAGGTGCCTTTTTGCTCATCACGAGTGGGGACGAGGAGAAAGGAAATGTTGCAATGGAGGTTGCGCGACAGATAAAAGGAAGGTTGAGGAGCACACCAACTTGGGTTCTGTTCGGCTATTTCCACTTGCAGCCAAACCCCGTTTCGTTTGCCACGCGGGCCCGTGCGCCCACGTAAGAATCAACAAAATAAACACGCGTGATATTGAAAAAATACCATTGAATATGGTACATGAAAACAATGTATCGTCGACGTTGCAGGGATAGGCTCGTAGTGGAATTGGCCATCCATAACGCCTTCAAAAAGGCGAGATGTGTGGTCATGAGCGTCGGTTCTCTGCAGTCTTTCAATCCGGCGCGTCGGATAATTCGGAGAAATTCGACGCGGCGTGGTTTGTTTGTCCACAGATAAGGGGTTAACCAGCACCGCTTGATCGAAGGGGCAAGTATTCCGATGCCCAACTACGGCTGTATGCTGCCCGACGAACCTCGGTTCAGTACTATGCAATATAGATAGGGTACACGCACCTGCCCATTTGTCTCGTGTGATGACACTGCAACGTTACCTCCGGCGATTGGGGGGCAAGAGCTGTGTTCCGTGTGCATGGAAGTGCGACGGTTATATTAACGGCCAGGCGCAATGAGTGCCATTGCCCCTCGAGACTGCGGGGAATACTACGGCGTCGAAGAAGACAGTCGAGGAGTCGACTGAGGTGTGGTATTGCATGAGGCGGAGCAACGGTCAGGCTCGCAGTGTTCGCAGTTTCTGCTGGACCACCCCTCAGGGCAAGGCGTCCAATTCGTAGGTCGTCTGCCCCTGGAGTTCTGACGCAGCGCAGATGCTAGCGGAAAGGGTCATGGCGGGAGGAGTACAAGAAGTGTTGCTAGCCGGAGTTCTTTGAATTAGAAAAAATAATAATTCTCGAAAAGCGGCACAACTCAAGCATGTTAGATTCAGACGAAACTCCTCACTCTATGGCCGGCAACGAGATGTTCTCCTTGACGTGCCCAGCGACAAGACGAGCGCTAGTCACAGAACGCCGATAGCATTACTTGTCAATCTCCCATGTTACTTTACCGGCGTAGCTTGGACTCGGACACCAGTCCATTTTGAGAGCAGGCACCGTCACTGGCAGTCTAAATTCATTGACATCGCCCGGGAAAATTATTAAACGCCCAAAACGAACATGGCAAAGTGCTGCAAGCTGCAATAAACGTATATTGGGAATAATGTGACACATCTAGCGCGTCAATCATACGAGTACATCGTTCTGGCAATCAGAGAAGACGGCAGGTGGCGGAGATGCGTATGAACGAGGACGGTGGACGCAATGGTAACAAGGATTTCGCCTGGTAGGGTAAGAGAAGTCGCCGTCCACGCAGCAAGACCACACGGCCGCCTTCTAAATCTTACCCAACCTTCCCAATGGCGCGAAATGAGCGGGGTGTCAGCATCCCGCTGCGGTGCGGATCACACACCGCACTCGCAAATCGAGATATCGTTCTCGTCGGAGATGGAGTCGGAGATTGAAAGGCAACTTGGCGCACCGTGACCGGTAGTAGACTGTAGTCCCTGACAATGTTTGAGCCGATTCGTGGTGGAACTCGAGGGGGTCAAGCTGAATTCAAGTGGACCGACGTTTCCGCAGACAAGGACAGAGAAGTGCGCACGACAAAATACATCCTCTTCGCAACACGCTAAATGACCTTGCAGCACTACCTCGGCCACAGTATCAATGCGCCAACCGGGAGATGGCAAAAGAACAAGGACGTCCACTGGTACGGTAGGGACAAGACAGAAACCGAGGCAGAGAGAGAGGAAGAAATTCGCAGGATAAAAGAGGCAGAGGCGGACGCGCTCTCCATTGCACTGTATATCTCGTCCGCATATATCACACGATGAGACTAACATCATTTGCGTTTCTAGCGGTTTTGGTCCAACTGGAGCAAATGCTACGCAACCCAAGGCAAGCCCATCGACAGGGGCGAACTCAGCTGGAGCCGCTGTTCCGAGCACCGAGGAGGATGCAGCGCGCAAACAAGAGAAGGAAGAGAGGCGTCGCAGAAAAGCCGAGCGTAAAGAGGAGAAACGTGCTCGCAGGGAGGCTCGCAGGGCAACCCGTGATGATCAAGACGATCAGACGCGTCGTCGAGACCGGTCACGATCGCGGTCTCCCCGGAGAAAGCTTAGTGAGGAGGACCGTCGCAGCCGGTCGCCTACCCGTGACCGCGAGGAGCGCCGTAATCGGTTGAGGGATTACGATGAAAGTGACCGGGAAAAGGAGAGAGAAAAGCAACGGAGGCTATGGGACATGAATGCGGCGAGGGACAGGCCCCGCTACAGGGACAGCTAGCAGGTCAGCCCTGTACATGGGTTTACCAAGCGAACAGGAGACAATGATTGCCCTACAACAGCCCCCTCGCCTGATATTCGGCAGCCATTTCTGTTCGTGTGTTTTAGTCGAAGCTGCTGGTGATGATCTTCTTTACAGATCTTATCGCAGCAGGCAATTTGCGTGCATTCTGTAGTCGTGCACCATGCCCGTGGGCCCATATGTTCGCAATCGATATGTTCGACGTGCTTGTTTGATGAGATAACACCGTTGTGTCATCCCTCATATGAGATGATGTCGGTATTCACTGGCGTGTTGTTGGATGCATTGCACGACATTCAATCGCACATGGCATCAGGCTGTCAGCCACCGTCTCCCGCAATCAGGTTGACACATTCATCTTATTAGGAAGCCCATTTTGAAGGACGGTGGGGAAGCTTCTCACGCGCCTTCCTTTTTCCTCTACTATTGTGGTTCCTGTTCAAGCCAAGGGCGTCGGTTCCACCTCGTGTTCGACATGAATTGTGTTATCATGTCTGCATGTGGCACAGCCTCCCAAAACCAGCAGGTCTGAGGTATAGGTAATCGCCTGCACTAGCTTGCTTGACGCAATTGTCAGCCACGAACTTTACATTTTACCTTGAAATAGTCTGTAATGCGATCCAGGCATACGTCATCGTGTCGTGAAAGTTGACCTTTTGAATGCCAGGTGCGCCGCACGAACAAGTTTACGACTTCTTGGGCGCGAGGCGGTTCCCTCTTTCGCTACCGCTGGCCATTCTCACTTATCCCGCTGGCATCGGCATGAACGGCCGGAGCGTGTCTTGAAACCGTTTTGGCCAAAGTTAACTTCACCGATGATAATAACGGCAGTTTAACCCGCGCCTCCATGCACAATATGCCTGCCAGTGCATAGCATGTCGTTGACTCTGACCTATTCTGCCTGCCGAAATTAGTTTAACGCTGGCAGCTCAGGTGCAGAAATAGTCCGCAGCCCCTCGATGAACGGTATTGCACCCTCATCTCCTCGAAACTCGTCTTGCAGCCATGTCTACCGTCTATGGCATGCCCTACCTCCTCGAAGACAAGACCGGAAAGCTGACGGGGTCCGATTTCGTGGACATGAACGACCGTCTTCGGTTTCGTCTGCGCTGCTCGGCTCAAGCGCCGACCCACACCGCGTACATGATCCACAACGCGACGCACGGGCAGGATCCGTCGGACCCGTTGATCGCACTAGCGTTTGGCCCGAATAATTCACTTGGCACGATCACCATCCGTTCAGGGGCTCCTCTGCCCATGGACCAATACCTCGCCAAGCTTTCGCCGTTGGGCAGGTCAGCGCTGATCGCGTCAATGCGTGGATCGCACCGCTGATATCAGGTATATACAGCAGCACGACGAGGAAATTTATTGGCTCGGACGGACAAGAATACCGATGGAGCTGGCGAACCACCAAAGGCCACGAGTGGACCGTGAGTATCGGTTTCCCCTCGTACGAGGGAGCACGCCCGACTCGTCAGACTGACTGGACGCACGTGCGCAGTGCACGAACAAGAGCCAGTACCTCGTCGCTTTTTATTCGCTCAAGGTGGCGGGCGAACCAGACTATCTTGGTTCGTCTGGGTGCATGTTGACAATCGACGAGGCGTATCCTCACCTCGCAGCTGGTGCGTTGGTGTGGCCAGTCTGACAACCAGGGTCTCCCGCTCATTCACCGAAACAGAGCTCCTCGCCTCGCTGACAATCATGCGACATATAGCAGCACACGGTTTGTAAAATAAACAAGGTTCGCGTGCGCCGATGGAGTACCCCGTGGAAGATGTACCATACGCATCTAGTTGTAGCATCATGCATTTTGTTTGTGTTGTACTTTTTTTTTATGTATACAGACTTGACCACCGCAGATCTCCAGTTTCATCTCCATGCTGCGGCATTGCTGCCTTGGGAAGGTTGGAAGACCCCGGAGATAACCGATGGCCCGTTGAGCCAGCGTTTGGATCGTTCCTTGGCAAGATGTCCTCCCTCGTTTTTTTCCCAACCCGATACTGCGTGGATCTAACAAGATGATGGCTCAAGGGGTGGCCAACTCTATCGCACGAGGCCGAACTTCCGGCTTCCAGCGTCACCTGCCCGCCACTAACCAGGGTCCCAGGGTCCAACTAGCAGGGGTGTGGCCGTAACTCACATCCCAAAACGAACCCTCCCAGCCGTGTAGGGCGCTCGATGACGATGCAACCACGTGTCTGCGATGATGGTTTGTCGTTAACTTGACGAGGGCCACGCCTCGTCAACGGTTCACCCTCAGGCTCTTCTTTTTGTTTTGCAAAAACACGACAAGGGCCCGTGCAACGTGGGGAAATCAAGGCGTCGTGAAGCGTCTGCCCCAATTGCACAACTCCTAGCAATCCCCGACTCTCACGACCATCGTGGCACGACGGTCGGGGAGGGGGGTTGATGGGCAGCAGCCAAAAAGGTTTCCCTCCCACTGACAAATTTATGATAACCGGGTTATCTCTCGCACGCCTGTGTAGTCTTGTTTGTTGTGCTCGGGGTTGTGGTTTTTGGCAGTTGTGGGTCGAACCCTTGAAGTAAAACGCTGCATCAAACTCTGCATGATGCGTCCCTCAGGGCGTTGTCCGGTGTTTCGACGCAGTTGTGTTCCGAGCAAGATCCGTGAGTTGCTTCACACTGACGATTTGGGGGGTGTCTACGGTGGTTAGTGCGGGCGCCCCGGTGTGAGCGTGCATCTTTGTTTCGCTGTGGGCCGAGCGTGATCATTGATCGTTGTCGTCCGTTTTATATCACACGACTACGAGAGTACCTGGATGTGAAAATAGTTTGTTGTATTTACAGATCACACGAGCATCTTGGTGAAACTTGGCAACTATCTGCCGTCTCGAAAGGCCCAAAGATGTGGTGTTGTTTCTGGCACGGAGTGGACTTGGCGCATTGACGCCGCGCCCGATCAGTGTCGGTGAGCCTGAAATGGATATCTCTCGTGTTGGATACGTAAGGACGTCTAAACAGGCTGTTGTCTCTGATCTGAGGGTATGTGTGTCGTTTTCTGTCCCTTGTCCGTGACACAATACACTACAGGGTTGCCGGTGTCTGCCGTCGGGGCATGGGGGCCGAGGTTTGTCAAATCGACAGCGATGGGAAACGTGGTCTCTCCGAGCGCGTTCCCCGAGTTCCGGTCAATAAAAATCTGTCAAGGAGGGTTGGGCGATGGGAGTCCGGAAGAGTACATCTTCCCAATATTGGTTCAACGATTTACACGATCCAGGATGACACATGGGGTCCCGACCACTTCCCTTCCCGCGCCTCCCCGCTTCCCTGTTTGTTGCGCGGGTCCGGAAACATTTACCCAGGCGTACGTCCCCTACATCCATGGAGTCCTTCATGATACTAAATTCACAGGGTGTCGGGTTTTGGACAAGGTTCCTACTCGTGCCTACATCAAGGGGTGGTTAGAAAGTCTTGTTCGCCTTCTTCTCTACTTCTTTTCAAGTCACCTGGACCCGTTTGCGGAGAAGCGTCCGCATGAGCAACAAATTGAATTGAGTCGCAGGAACAAAGGCTATGTAGATCGGACTTGTCAATGTTGGCCGACGGTCAGGTTGATTTGACAGGCTTATTCACGCGGAACCCGCTGCAACAAGGTCCATGTCGAGGAAATGAGACACATGCCTGATGGGAAACGCGGGCACATGCGCAAGGAGAGTCGTCAGTCATTTAAGGTTGTGGAGACTGCGGGTACAAGTTTGAAATTGGGAGAGGGAATTTCCGCGCAGGGGCAACGAGCCTGATATAGGTGTCAAGTGTGACTCATTTCCAAACGAATGGATGAGAAGTGTTGTCGGGCCGAGGCACAAGAGTGGAGGACAACATATCTGGAAGGGAGCTACGCAACACCCAGATCCGACAAGAGGAGATGATAGAAACTGATACCTGGTGGAGATAACAGGAAGATACCTAAAAAGGAATGCAAGTGCTAAACAAGGGAGAAAGTATGGCGAGGTCCGGAAATGAAAGTGATGGAGACGACAAGGGAACAAACGGTCAGTCACCCCAAGAACGTGCCACGGCGCCAGCGTCAAGTATATTGAAGTCCTCGGGATGATGGGGTGGCGTTTCTGAGTTGATAGGAAGCTTTGAAAAGGGTTCGTGACGGTGGCGGGGACATGGCAACGAAAGGGGACTCACAGGCGTGGGTTGCTCCGTGGGTGGATGGGCCCGGGGAGTGAGTTCTTCATCTGGTGCCGACTCGGACTGTATATCGAGGGCCGGTGTTCGGCTATTGGGATCGCCGGTGCGTAGTGAGCGACCGCGTATGCTGTGGGTGGAGCGAGCAGACCTGACGAGACGGACGCTGTGTATCGGAGCTGAAGGGTTGACGACGAGCGGGAGGTATTGGAGGTCTTGGGCATCGGGACGCAAGGAGGCCGCGGAAGGAGACCTGTGGAGCTGGCGGGGCGGAGACGGGGAGGCAGCGCGACTACTGGTATGGGTGCCACCAGACACGTTGCGGGAGGAGCGGGAGGAGGTGTTGTCTGGGTGGTCGTGGTTCAGGTTAAATGGGAACTGCGCATTGACATTGACCATCTTCCTGTTGGGGGTTGTGGATAGGACGGGTGGAAGAGAGTGGAGCGACAGACCCTTCTTTGGAGCGGACAACGGAGCCGAGACGCTCCTTGAGCTTTTGGTGGTCGATCACGCGGGGCTGTGGGC
>JBBPRA010000106.1:0-58719 GCA_038092775.1 Boletus rubescentipes | reverse complement strand
CATCCTCGGGAACAGAGCGAGGAGAATGTCCTTCTTCTCTAGGAAGAAGCACCCCAGCGCATCCCAGCTCGCTGCATCAAATGTCACCATCGCCCAAACACCGTCTCAGGCTCTCGCTCAGCTGGGTGCAAAGGACCCTCCACAGCAGTCAAACGATGCGTGAGTGCCTTCTTTCTCACTTGTACCTGTTCCTCTTGAATCACGGATGCCTCAAGTACAACTACTCAGAACGGCCCTCCTCAGTCTCAGCAGCCACGCCAGCAACAAAATCGTGGCCCTGTCATAAATGCTGCTCCTCCCCCTTCACAAACCTCCCCGCCGCAGGTCCAGCAGCAATCCCAGCAGCATCAACCTCAGCAACAACAACGTCCTGCATATCCTTGGTCCGCCCGCCGCCTCCTCCTCCCCCCTCCCATTGTCATGCCAAAGCCTGGCGTAGTACCTCCAACTTCTCCCTCCCCCCCTCCGTTCCCTCGTTACGGTCACGCGCTTCCAGCAACGGCCACTGCTAGCGGAGAGCTCTACCTCTTTGGTGGTCTTGTCCGTGAAGCAGCTCGCAATGATTTATACCTCTTCTCAACTAGAGATTTGAGTGCTACCCTCGTACAGACCGCAGGAGAAATACCTTCTCCTAGAATCGGTCATGCTAGTGCCATTGTCAGCAGTGTGTTGATCGTGTGGGGCGGCGACACTAAGACGGATCCAATGTCTGACCCAACTGAAAAGCAAGATGATGGTCTTTATCTCCTTAATCTTGGTGAGTAATTCTGGTCTACATTGCCCGCCCCTTCCAAAATTCATTGTACTTTACTAACTTTTCCGTGTCCATCACTTACACAGTATCAAAGGAATGGACCAAAGTATCCATGTACGGCCCCTCGCCATCAGGACGATACGGTCATGCCGTAACTATGGTTGGAACCAAGTTTTTCATCTTCGGTGGTCAGGTGGATGGAGAATTCATGAATGATCTGTGGTCCTTCGATCTTAATACATGTAAGTCATCCGTTCTCGTTTTCGTTCCGGTGCACTCGACGACACAATCTGATCATCACACCTTTTGCGTGTCTCACGATGTCCGTACACTGCATTTAAATGTGGCACTTTCTGCCAACAGTGAGGACTCAAACTCAGTGGGAACTCTGTCAACCTACAACCGCTGATCGACCAGCCCAACGGACCGGCCATATCTGTGTGACGTATGGAGATCGCATCATTGTGTACGTTTCTCCTCGCACCCTCACGGCTATCATTTACCATGTCACGTTAGCTTCGGAGGCACCGACGGTCAATACCATTACAATGACACATGGGCGTATGATGTCAACACACGCAAATGGACAGAACTTCAATGTATTGGCTTCATTCCTTCCCCGCGTGAGGGACACGCGGCAGCTGTGGTGGACGATGTCATCTACATCTTTGGAGGGAGGGGCGTCGATGGCAAGGATCTGGGAGACCTGGCCGCATTCAAACTCTCCAGTGAGTATATTTATAGCACACGTCATGTTAGCTATGCGACGACCGTCCGCAACTGTGGCCTTGTTACTTTATTGGATGGTGACTGACCATGCTCGCTACACAGACCAACGATGGTATATGTTTCAGAACATGGGTCCTGCACCAAGTGCGAGGTCTGGTCATGCAATGTCTTCAATGGGAAGTAGAGTTTTCGTGCTTGGTGGAGAGTCGTTCACGCCTACAAGAGGAGACGATCACGGGATAATCCATGTTCTTGATACCAGTTTGTCTATTATCACATCTTATTCTTTTCACATGACCCACTAATATTTTCGTAGAGCATATCAAGTATCCCGAATCCAACAAAGTGGCATCAAATCCGAACGGCAGTACGACCAACCTGGCTCGTAAATCGTCCACAACACCCTCTCCGTCAAGTAGCCAACCTGTACCACCACCCACACTAAATGGGACTCGTGCAATGTCTCCTACGGGTCCTCAATCTGACCCAGAAGATCTTCGGCGTGCAATATCTCCACCCGGAACTCGTCCAGGTACAAGGACGCCAAATGGCATGATTACACCGACTCCGGCGCAGAATGTCGCGAGTACGTCGAACCCGAGTACGAATAGCAAGGTCAAAGCTCCAGTACGTCCTCGACGAGACGAAGAGGAAACCCTTGGAACCGACGATGGGCATGCTACAGATACGGGTGTTACATCCGAGAGTGCGAATGGTGGGTCAACGGGAACGAGGGCAACGGAACGAGCACCGACTCCGACAGACCTGCAGATACAAGCACAGCGCGCAAGGAGCCCCACTTCATTTGGGATTGCTGGCAGGTCAATGTCGCCTGTGGGAGGTAGTATTGATGGCCATGGACAACAAGGACAATCTGCTACAATGACCAGCGTGGCCATGGGCATGAATGGTAACCTTGCTGCGCGCAGTCCTTCGCCTATCGTCGATAGGAGTAAACCTCCACTGGATGCGTTCTATCAGAGCTCACCTTCTGCCACCCCCTTGAATAACAATTATACGCACCCACACGGACACTCGCAGCAAAAGTTTGGCAGCACGGGTAATGTAACTGCCGACCTCATTCGGGATTACAAAGCAAAAGAAATGGAGGTGGAAATGTTGCGCAAACGCGAGGCTTGGATGAAAACAGCGCTTCTGAAGGCATCCCGGTCAGGATTTGTACAGGTGGACGAGGAGCTCTTCGAGGCTGAGGACTTGAAACTCGGAGCATCGGCCAGTGATGAGCAATCAAAGATGGCGGATATGATTTTGAACTTCAAACACTTCAAGACGCAAATACAGGTGAATGTCTTACTCTGAAGTTATTCTCTATCTCGAGTCAATCTTGCGATATGATCATGACGTATGCTGATGAAGCCTCCTAGACAACATTAGCCAATCAGGCGAGAGAAGCCTCAGATCGGATCGCGGACGCTGAACGCATGAAATCGGGCGCCATTCAAGAAGCAGCGTATTATCGTGCCAAGCTCACCGCGTACGAGGCCGGTATACATTCAGATGTTGCTCGCGCTGAACGTGAGCGTGTTGCGGAGCTAGAACGACATCTCGCAACCCTCATGTCTGAACAAACAACTATGCGCCGCAAAGTCGATGAATTAACCGATTCACTGTCGTTACAAACAACCCTCCTCGAGCAAGCTGAAACGCGAGCAGCAGACGCCAACAAGCGCGCCGACGCGCTCGAAGAATCTCGTGATCGTAACCTACGTGCACTCTCCGAACTCCAGGCCAGTTATATTGCCACAGAGACTGCTGTTCGGGATCACGCCGACCGTGTGCTTACGCAATCATCTCTGCTCGAGCAGAACGAGGCAGAGCACAAGCAAGCTAAGAACCAAATACAAGAGCTTATTCTACTCCGCGACCAGCATATCCGCGCCTTGGATCAAGCACGTACTGCGCTCCAAGCACAGACTTCTCGCTCTGAAGAGGTTGATGCAGCCCACCAACGCGCACGGGGTCAAGTCAGTCAGCTAGAGGTTGAGCTTGCAGAGCTTAGAGGCGAGCTTGAGGCGCGTACATCGGAGGTGGAGTCTCTCCGGATCCGGTTAGCAGAAGTAGAGAACTCTTGGGCCAAGTCACGTGAGGAAGCGGACGCATTCCGGGCATTGACGACTGGGAGCCTCGGAGAACTGTTGGATTCACATCGTGATCTCCGTGCGGATGAAGACAGGCATGCACGTGCGCACGCTGAGAAAGTTGAAGCTATGGAGATGGAAGCTGAATCACTCAGAAAGGTGGTGAAAGAAATTACCCAACGTTTGGAAGAAGCCCAAAACGAACTTGGTGAAGAGCGTCGGAGGGTCCGAGACTCCGAATCTGAACAAATATTTTTGCGCTCTCAGGTCGTCGGGCTGCGTGCTCAGCTCTCCAATTCTACCTCAGAACACGGGCGTCTACGCAAGGACTATGCAGATAAAGAAAAAGAGCATCGTGAAGCCCTTAAGGATGCTGCTGATACAAATGTTCGACTGGCGATGCTCCGCAATTACCTCGCTGAAAACGGACTCAACCCGGAGTCAGAAGAATCCTCGAGCCATCCAGACGCATCTCGAATAGCTGAACTCGAGAAGCAGTTGGACGAGCGTATCCAGCTTCACGAGATCTCGGATCGCGAACTTGCTCAAGCTCTCCGACGAAAACAGGAAGCTGACGCTCAGATAACCACTCTGACGTCACAGTTGGACCGTTCTCGCTCTAGACAGAGTCCGATTGTTGAGAGCGATTCCGCCGCGGAAGCCCGGGCTCTTGAGGCTGAAAACAAGCTCGAAGAAACTGAGCGCAGCTATAAAGCGAGGATGCAGCAGATGGAAGAGGATTATCAACTTGCCGTTCACTATGTGAAGTGAGCTACGATATAACCATACTACGAATGATTTCTTACGTCGTTTCCTTCATGCAGAGGTACTGAAAAAATGATGCGGAGGATGAAGGACGAGTTGACGAAACAGAAGACCGCGAATTCTGCCTTACATGCGGAGCTCGATACGGTACGGGGACGTTCCAGCACAGAACCTGGATCACGAACACGTGCCAACGGCAGTAGTACATCATCTGATGACAGTCACGATCTGTTGCGCTCCCAGCTCGTCGAGGCACAAAAGCAATCTCAGCGGCTAACGAACGAGAATATGGACCTTCGACAACGTATCGAAGCGCTCGAGAAGGACTTGGCATCGATGAGAGAAAACCTGATAGTCTCTCAACGAGAATCGGACGACCGATACTCGCGAGTAGAGGAACTCGAACACGAGGTCGAGAGGCTTAATGCCACGTTGGCCATCTATCGGAAAGGCTCGGACGAAACGGCTGTCGAACAGCTCACCCAAGAGAACACCAACCTCAAACGGGAGAATGAGCAGCTTTCCCACAAGATACATCTTCTTCTAGAAGTTGACCAACCTTCGTTCAACCGCCCGTCCAGTATGTCCAGCTCGGAGAACTTTGAACACCTCTCCAACGAGTTAGATGACTGGCAACGGCAACTTGCCAGTTCAATGAGTACACGCCGGCCAATAAGCGACTTCGAATCCTCGCCTCTCGGACACATTCGAGTGGGTTCACGGTCATAACGCATGTTTGCTGTGCAATTGTCGCCGATTTTCCTTGCATATATACATTTCATACCATTATTGCCTTGATTGCTCTCCCCAGTACTTACATTCGTTTGGATTTGCAACTTCGTTACAATAATTCTGTTTCTCGACGTTTCGTTCCATCCTCTCAGTCAGATATATTCCCGTATGAGAAGGAATGTGATTCTATACTATGCGGCCTCTGCAGCCAGTTGGGTCCATTCAATTGCCTTCTGCTTCACAACCGTAGCACCTTCTTCGTCACCTAATTTGCGCTCCAGATCTAGCCATTTCTTGAAAAATGCCCTGTGATGAAAGGTGAATGGGACGCTCGTATGTTGATACGAATATGTACTTCGCCTTGTGGCTCGTCATCTTAATTGCAAGGACGTGATTGAACAGGTTCCTGTGACGCCGTTGAGTGTATTTTACGAGTGAGATACTAAAGCTTACCGCAAATGTTGAATGTCACCCTCGCGGGCCTCCATGTCCATATAGATAGACCAAACGTCCCATCGTTTGGGATGTGAATCCACGATGCCCTCAAAAATTGTCCTCCCTCGTTCAGTGTCGCCAAGTTTGTACTCTAGCTGCGCGAACTTGGATATCGTTTTGAGGTCTATCAAGTAGAGTGTTCATCCAGTACAGATACGAAAGTGCCCACCTACGTTTCCGTTTCTCAAGGCTTTGCAGAGAACGCGACAAAAGGTTGCGTGCATCTTCCACTTGCCCGCGTCGAAGGTAATGTTCGCAAAACAACGTCCAAACCTTCGAACTTTGTCCAAACTTTTTACATGTTCGTTTGTATTGTTCTTCCGCTTTCTGTCGAATTTTCAAGTCGAGGTTCGGAGAGGGTTGCGTTTCAGCCTACCTCATATTTTTGACTTTCATCAAAGATAGCTGCAAGCCGCAGATGAATCGTCTTGGAGTCATTATACCGCGCCGCATCCTTGAAGACAGTTTCTATAGTGGCATCTGTACCATATACGTTTTCCAAATTGAGGAGGGCTATCCAGACGTTGAGCTTCTCTTGTTCCTCTCGGAAATGGATGGTTTGAATAGCACGTTTTCCAATAGCTCGTGCCTTGTCGATTTCCGAGAGTTGTAGTTGGAAGGACATATACTGGATCCAAAGATAAGAGGAGTTGGGCGACCCTAGAAGCGTTCGTTCGAAGTCGGCGTTCGAATCGGGAAGCTTCGTCTGCATATCGGCGGTGATATCCACCTCTATTTCCTTGCGTCTTTTCCGCTTCTTTTTTTCTACAGAGTTTTCCTCGATATCGCTTTGATCTGAGGGTTCCGATTGGAATCTGGACTCCTCATAAGGTCCCGTATCATTCACAAACCACTGGAAGCCGTCGACCTTGAGGGATGAGACATCTGTGTCCTGACGCCCCTGTAGTTTCGAGGAAGTGATGGGATCAAGCGGAGCGAGGTTAACCTGCATGTCAATGTCGTCTGCGTCATCATGGTCATATTCGCCGCCAACTGCGAGTAGCTCCTCATCTGAACCAGAATCGTCTGGGTGTTCTTCATCAGGGTCACTCCCGTCGATCGCTTCGTGCGTTTTGACGTCATTCGCGACACCGAGCTTGTTGTCCTGGAGCTGTTCAGAATCTGATTCAAGCTCGACCTCTTCATCAGTAAAGTAGGAAGGTTTCAAGCCTAGCGAGAGCTGCCTTTTCTCGAGATCGCGAGAAATAATGAAAGCTCTCACACGATCACCTTCACGAAAGGTACGCAGGGCGATCGTGACGTCTGCATCCTTGCTGTCCGATAGCTGTAGGAAGGTTTGGCGGGGATGGAAACGGCAAACTGGTAACTTACTTGAGATTTGTGACATAGACCACTAAGCTTCGAGCCCTCAATCTCAATGAAGATCCCGTACTGTTCAATGCGCTTAACTCGACCGACAACCTTCTGACCTTCTCGAAGATCGCTAAGCGTCAGTGAGTTGGGTGGTGCACGTGTCAAGTCACCAGAGCGGAAGGTCATTTCGACCTTCTTGCCGACAGTGTCGATACTAGTATGCTGTCAGTGGATTCGACTCGACATTCTGATAAACTCATACTTCAAGATCCGACCCCTGACTAATTGGTTGACAACGAACCGACCCTTCCAATCTTTTATATACTGTGAATTGTTTTTAGCACTTTGACTGATGGGCAACAATTCAGGTCATACTTCATCAAAAAGTTCTTTAATTTGAATTCGAGCATCGATGCCTCTCCCAAGCATCACGAATAGCCCATGCTCCGCGACACTTTTGATAAATCCCCTCACAGTTTC
Source organism: Boletus rubescentipes (assembly GCA_038092775.1). NCBI lineage: Eukaryota > Fungi > Basidiomycota > Agaricomycetes > Boletales > Boletaceae > Boletus > Boletus rubescentipes. Next base: position 51,351 of record JBBPRA010000106.1, on the reverse strand, counting down.
TCCGACCTTTAGATCGTCAATGCTGTTTATTTCGCGGTCCACAGGCTGTTTGAAATCGTTCGACGAAAGCCTCGAGGCGCGCGTAGAAAGGAATAGATGATTGCTCGATTTGTCAATGGCGACCACGGCAGCCCTCAGGACGGAGTCTACAGCAGGGAAGGAATTCCCGGTTTCGTAGTCGTCCGAGGTGTCAGTTGGATGCAGAGATCCAGAGATCCGCGTGGTGAGCTTGATATGTGCGCCGTAACGTGCGTATTTAGTCACTCGTCCACCGACGATCTGTCCGACAGTGACATTATCCATGGACAGTGTGGCTTTCTTTTGACGATCGCTTTTCGAGAACCCAGTGACGACAACGAAACCTTTCTCGGGGTTGCGAGACACCACAACCAGTGAGGCAATGGAAACCCCTGGTTTCAAGGACGTCTTGAGCTCTGGGACGGTTGTATTCCAGTGGCGTGCCAAGCCCGAGAATGAGATGAGCGCGCGGACATCGGATGGCTTTAGCGAGAGCACAACATTCAACTTGTGCAGTTGAGTGACGACACCCTCGACCATGTCCCCTATAAGAACACCAGATATGTCGGTCACACCTGAAGTAAATGAGGACGCGGCTTGCCGGATGCTGGCCACAATTCGTTGTCCTTCTGGGTGCACAGAGATGATGCGCACTTTAATCACTTTTCCAGGTGCAAATACATCGGTAAGTTTTGCACCTGTTTCACTAGGGAAATTTAAATTGGAACGCGACTATACGCGCGAAAAAAATCTTACCTAGCCTCGCGTGAGGGCACCACAGCCTTCACGTTGTTAAAGAACTCGATCATGAGATACTTGTCCGTGACCCGAAAAATGACCGCGTGGGTGAGAAGCCCAACCATGGCATCAGAAAAGGAGGTCAAAATGGGGAACGTGGTGTCCAGGAGTGTTTTTTTGGCCGTTAGCACGACGCGATTCCGCTCCGGATCGACTGTGAGCACCTTGGAGTCGATAAGCACACAGAGGAGCGATGACGCTACCAGCACGTACACGACATTTTATGTTCCCTCCGACTTTGAACTTCTTCGAAGGGTGTTTCAAAGGTATATCAGCATAGTGCACGGGCCAAATCACTCCGTCCACGTTCCCAGATATAGAAACGAAGAGCGCAGAGTCCGTCAATTTTTTTACCATCCCCTTCAATATCTCACCAACTTGGACTTGACCAGCTTGTAGAAACCTTTGTTCCAAGATGGATGGTCGCAGAGAGAGTTGCAAAATGCCGTCGAATGGATGATGACCAATTACGCGTGCCTTATGGAAGGTATTTACTCTCCATGGTCCAGAGGATGCCGACAGGGTGGAGATGTGTTCATCGGAGACATGTGAAATCTAGGTGTCATATCAGTCAGAATTAAAGTCCTGGCCTCCGAAATGCTCACATGAACAAAACCTTCTTGGTCGGACTGTATCTCTACAACTAGCCCCCTCTCTGTTTCCACCCTCCGCACTCTGACCGAGTCCAGGACAGCCCCTACAGGGAAAGCCGCGTATAAAGGCTGACCCTCGGATGTACATTTGGGTTGAAGCCCGATATGGTGTTCTGCAAGCGTAACAACGAACTGTGGTGGAGTTGTTCCCGGAAGATCGTACAACACCCTTGCCTTTACTTTTTGCCCCACTTTGAGTGATTGAGGTGGGTTCGGCAAGTGAAACTCGTCAGCCGTTGCAGTAAAGAAGCCTAAAACTTGTACATTTAGGCCATCCGGAACGACTGTAGTGACCAAGGATTGAACCAGTGACCCTGGCAACACAGATGAAACATTGGTCACTTCAGATACCTGAGAAGAATTGAACACAGTCAATGACATGATTTGATAACAAACTTTACCGAAGATAAGACAAGTACATCAGGATCATTGGTGAGAGTGCAAATACGACCATTCGGCGACATCTTAATGACGGAGACATGTATGAGTGCCCCAACTCGTAGTTTCGAGTCCTCGGAACCATCCCTGTGAGCTTCTTTGAATGACAAAAATCCGGATATTCCGGATACACCAAGCTCGAGGACGTATCCATGGTCCTCAATACTTTTCACAGCCGCGCTCAGGGACTGATGTACGATAAGTGTCTCGTCTGTCACATCGCTGAGAGTAACTCACATAGCCAACCTTCAAATCGAGTTTCCGCACACCCGTGTTGACCTTCTCTGGGAGGAGACTGAGCTCAACCCTTCGACTAGCTTTGATGGTGTCATCACGAACACGTCCAAGTCCGGTTACATCGGTTATACCAGGAGTGTGTGTGTTTATTACAACAGCACGGACGTATTGCCCAACGTGGAACAGATCTGTTAAGCCGGGAACTTGGGTAGAGCTGTCTGATTTATCGTCATCAAGCTCTGAATCTTCAGCATCATTCGTAGCCTCAAGTCGCTCAGTGAGCTGAGAGGTGATTTGAGTGATCGGAACGTGACCGAAAAGTTGGTTAGGCAGCGAAACCACGACAGCGAGAGGTTGTATCGACATCACTTGGCCAAATACCCTCATGCCTGGGACGAGACGCTACGAGGAATTGATATCGATCGCGCAAATTCGATTAAAAACCCACCTTGTAATTTAGGTGTTCGACACGAAGTGAATCTTTTTTTTCTATTCCAACCTCTGTAGCTTTGTCCTTGACGTCGGACTTGCGCTGTTTACGCTTGACTTGGGTCGGCCTTGTAGACTGGGACACATGAGGTCAATCCTTCACCACAATCGGGCCACTTACAGCAAATAGTTCCTGGTTCGCTTCCCTGACCGCCTCTGCTCGAATGTTTTTGACCTCGAGTGGTGTTAGAGTAGTTCCGCCTCCACGCGGAAAGTCAATCTCCTCGAGCGTCATTGCAGATGTAGAAGGGATCGGATCCCCTTTGTGGGTCTTTTTCTCCGACTTGTCCGACGACAACTTGGTCTTCTTCGATTTTTGGTCGAAGGCACCCTCATCGAGACGGCGTTTGTGTCCTGCCATATTGACTCGGAGCCTGAGCTGCGTGGAAATTTGGCGAGGGGGTTCTCAAACCAAGTTAATGATAAGCTGAATGAGCCGACGTATGCCCGCGCAGGGCTACACGGACAGACGTAAATTTTGGAAGTAGAAATTGTGGCAGGAGTCGCATCCAAATCGGGAAAGTTGCTAACGTGAGTAAACCTCCCGAAGTCGTTTTTGACCACCAACCAACTTTGCAAGGCCCAAAGAAAAGCATACGACAATGGGTACGATTTTGTGTCACCCGTTGAAATAGTAGCTTACCTGTGTTCTATTCTAGATTATCAGGTTCGTACATACACACCAGCGTCACCCTCATCGTTTACCTTGCCTGCAGAATCGCGTGGGTTCCAAGTTTGGGGGTGGAGGTGTCGCAGGCGCATCGGAAACCAACGTCGACAGAAGGGAGCGTCTTAGAAAGCTCGCGTTGGAGACCATTGACCTTGCAAAAGTATGTATGCCCCTTTGTGTTGCACGCGTCTCTAATTTCTCGCAGGATCCCTACATCCTACGCAATCATCTCGGATCTCTCGAATGTCGACTTTGTTTGACGCTCCACACGAACGAGGGATCATATCTTGCACACACACAAGGAAAAAAGCACCAAACAAACCTTGCCAGGCGTGCAGCCAGGGATGCGAAGGAGACCCAGTTAATGGTAGCCCCAGCTCAGTCCAACGTACAACGAAAAGTCTTCCTTAAAATTGGCCGACCAGGTTACCGAGTGACGAAAGTTCGAGACAGGGACACCGGGAAAGAAGGTATGATGGTGCAAGTGCATCTTCCCCAGATTAAACCGGGTGTGGTCCCTCGACGGCGCTTCATGAGTGCTTGGGAACAAAAGAGGGAGCCACCAAACAAGGCATACCAGTATTTGATTGTACGTTCTTCTGATGACAGAATATGGGAGACCTGACATGCCATTAAAAGGTTGCTTCTGAACCGTACGAAACAATTGCTTTTCGTATCCCAGCGAGAGAGATAGAAGATGAATCTGACGACGCTGGATATTGGAATTGGTCACATTGGGATCCCGACACAAAGCAGTACACTTTCCAATTCATGTTCCGCATGTCTTATTGATCGTCCCTCGCTATAATTTGCAACGAGCATTTATCTCCTCTTCTAACCCGGGCGAGTCTTGGCGATTACCTCGACGGGATCGTTGTTCACGCCCATGGAATTCGCGTTCCGTCGGAGACATAATGGATCCAAGCATACTTGTTCTGTCTATTTGTCAATTATCAATGTACGAAGTACTGCTGATATGGATCAGTTGCGCCGACCACAATTAATATCGATACCGAGTACGGGCAGTGGGAGTATGCAGCGATACTCAGGCTTCCTAAAATAACTTGGCTCGGGAGAGGGCTGTGGAGTCCGACTCGCAGAATCCTGGCTCTTCAAGCTGTTCGCTCTGGTCAGTCGTTCAAACGGGACGTTATCTGGAGGAGATCTCCCCAGGTCGTGGCGTGTTTCCGAGTCAGGGTAAACGTTTTTACTTACGTATGTCTTTTGCGGTGCGCCTAGTGACAACCGGTGCCACACCCAAGCTAGTAGATCATTTAATTCTGTACTGCACTTACTGAAACGAGGGTTTATCTGACAGGTCTCATGTATGCAAAGATGTTCCCTTACATACTATGGGCGCATCCAAGTAAAGATGGCATCCTTGAGCACCAAATGGTCACGAGTTAATTTTGACTCATCTCCTCTCAATCGCCCCAGTTACGGCGTCGTTTTTTGCTACTTGTGAGGGTCTCAAGATTCTACATTAAAACGGGGCCCCGGGAACTATTGTGTAAAATAAAGATGAGAGAAAAATCACCATGATTCATGATAGCGAGTGAATTGCGAATACAAGATTACTCTGAAATAAGAAGCATGGGATGATTATGATGAACGTCGTCTGAACATGATCTCTGCTGCCCGGTCGGGTGAACAATTCATCTGGAACCATTGGTCTGAAGGCCGTACTCCGTCCTTTAGTTTCATGTCATAATTTAACACCAAGTGAGCCATCATCGCAGTCATCATGGTAGAAACAAAGAAACGTCCGGGGCTGGGTAAGATCAGATTTTCAGCGATCAGACATGGAGGCATTGCCAACTGAAGGTGATTTATGGACGTACCATGCCCGATTCCCGTGCCCAAATACCAAGTACAATCGATTAGTAGACGCAAGCCTGAATTTCTGCGGCGACTCCTCCCCCGCATCCTGCCGCGTTAAGAAGCGGAACGCGTCAAACTCGGTCGCGTTTTCATAATAGCGATCATCAAGATGCATTGGCACTGAGGCTACCGCTAAGTGGGTGCCAGCAGGTATTGTTGTTCCATCAGAGAACGTGATGTCTTCCATAGCTTTCCGAACGATGGGGACTAGAACGAAGCAAGGTTAATACCCTGGCCATAATACACATATTCAAAAGACCCACAGAGGCTCGTACCGCTAACTCTCTGGGACTCCCTCAAGAAGCTTTCCATTTTCACCAGCATCCCCATCGAGTCCTTTGTCCATCCATATTGCTCAGTCACCTCTCGCACTTCCTCGCGCAAGGGTTCCAAGTATTGTGGATGTGACGTGAGATTCAGTAGAGCATGGGTGAGAGTCTACGTCACAGTGTCAACAATGTTCTCTCTGAGAGGATAGTACGGACCTGAGCCGAAGTATGCAAAGATGCAAAGTTTAATACGAGTATACGTAAGCAGATACTGCGTAGGTTCCTATCCTCTGGTTTGGACACTTGAAGAAGCCAGGTGATCATATCGTCCTAGAGTGAGGCCGTAAGCTCGCATACGGTCGTGAGAGTAGAAGGCGAACCGGAAGGCAAGGCAACTCGTTGTCGGGGTTACTGTTGTATCGCTTTAGCCGTTCCTCTACGATGAGCTGCAGTAAAGCCATGCAACGTTTCAGGCTGCTAGGCGTGTTAGTCAATACGCGGCCAATGATTCTAGAAACCAAATAGTCCACATCGTCGCACCATTAATAGTAACGAATACGCTCACGGATGCATCAGCTTTGGAAAGAAGTTTACTAGACTGGCTCGAAAAATTATTTGCAGAGCAAAGTTTGATAGAACGTCGGCAAATTCGGGAGATTGACCTACGGAGGGAATTGAGCGCCGGCTTTGCGGCGGCAGAAGCGCGACTTACAAATGGGTAGTCCAACAAAAACGCGGTTGCTTGTACGGCATGTCGCTTTCATCACCGCGGAATATGCGGGGACGCTCACCCAGCCTATGGGGAACGTGGTCAAACCCGAGTCGCAGGACTATCAAGAAGGGATGCTCACCGAGTTCGCTAGGGGGAAGGATTTCGTCGAATGTCTGACATATCTCATGGTGGATATCGGGAAAGAGGTTGCCGAGCTTGCGTCTGAGCTGACCTTGAAGGACGGCGACGTGGTAAGGATGTGTTTGTGCTTCAAGGCCAAAGGTGTATTTGACTTGAAGAATCTGAGCGTTGTTACGTACGTGAAGATCAATAGTGTCAAGGGTGGGAAAGTAATACACACGTCTCTCATTGCGTGATCGAAGGAAAGTTTGTCGTCGGGGATTTTGCGGAGCTCCTCTACGAGTTCCGGACCTGTCAGCACGACCATCCATCGATCCATCATCGGTACTCTAAAGAATTTGTCTTTGTACTAGCTTCGAGGTGAGCGCACCAGGGGAAAATTTTTTGGTGGAGGACGGACCAGATCATAACCTTGCTGCACCATGGATCTGGCATGCAGAATGAACTTCACTGCCCCATAGTAGGACAGAAGGGGACCTGATGGTCCGACGGCAGGGATACTGTCGAGCTGTACGAAAGGTTGGTTATGGAGGCAAGTATGGCAACGATACGAGTTGGACGTACCTTGGATGGCCATCGGATACGATCGATGACAATGACTGTTGCCGTAAGAGCACTGAGGGCCAAACCATATAGCGGAAGACTAGCAGTGTCCATGGGCTGAACGTCGGGCGCAGAGGGAAGCGGAGGGCATTTCGGGCAAGGCTCCCATGGAGGGAGGTATTTATGTCGGTGAAATGGAATTAGAGTTAGAACGCTCTTACTACGGTACGGCTAGATTAGATTCATGAGTGGCGTAGAGCTTTGGACTACATGCAAGGATTTTCCGTCCAGTTTTACTGGGATCAAGAGCATGGGAAACGAACGCAGCTCTTGGTCGCACATCTCGGCGTCATGTCAACAACCTCCATGGAAATTTAAACAAATTTAGAGTGCCATCAGACAGCTTCAATTCGATCGCCTTTGCGAGGGAGATGACGAGGTCTTCTGACGATATCACGAAAAAAGTCATGTAGCCGAGGGCATCTCCGCGTTTCGGGCGTCGAACCTCCGCCGAGGCTAAAATGAACGGACTCGTCGGCATGTGCATATCTGGACCATGTCAACAACCTCGGTAGATTCTCGCGTAATTGGAACAGATACTCCCAAGGTGAAGGAAAAGATGATCCACAGGACACCGATGCGGGAGAACTTATGAAACCCATTAGCGTGTGATTATCATTGTGAGTACAAGATGAGTCCATGAATCAGCGCGCAGCGCCATCGAGTATCTGTGGTAAAACTACAAATTGCGGATGGGGTTTGATAACTGGAGTCCTCGAACGCGAAGAAGCGAGCGGCAAAATGGATAGATGGAATAGAAGACCGGCTGAAAGAGTAAGACAAGCCATCTCCGCTACAAAAAATACATTGTTGATGTCAGGGGGACAAAAGAAACTCAGAAGTCGCTCTTCCGTTTACTCAGCCTTCGCCGACGTGTCCTTTCTTTGGTTCCTTCTGGCTCGTTCGCCGTTTCCGTTGAAGAATTTCCCATTTTCGGCACGGCGTCGTCTTGGGATACAGGTACATGGACCGGTATGGGTGTTTTGGCTGGAAAGGCAGACGACTTCTTCCGCAGGAGCCTTGGCTCTTGTTTATATATAGCAGGCCGCCCTTCAAGATGCGGTCCCTCTAAAGGCTGAACGTCCGGAAAATCATCCTGCCAAAATGGAGGTTCGGTGGGAGGAAATTTATACTGTGGTTGCGGTGGCTGGGGCTGGAGTGGGGCTGGCATCACAAGACGTTTCGGGAGGTGGCGTATCCGCAGGGGGTCTAAAGGCTTGTCTTGTATGATGGAAAAGGATTGTGTGAATGTGCTGTTGATCTTAGTACAAGAGCTGTCCAACGAGTATCCACTTTTATGTCGGGAATCACGGCGAGGCAAAGCAGGTACCGTGCTCTCTGTCGAGTGCGTTTTTGGTGACATGAAGGATGGTGGCGGGGTGTGTTGCGGCGACCGTGGAGGAGTTGAGCTATGCAACCTGGATTCATATCTGGGCGGAGGAGAGACGGTCTTTTCTGTTTGATGAGGGACGTAATGCACTGCATCATGATTATGAAGTGGGCTGAATGGGGGACTATTGGGAATGTCAAGCGTGTGGTCTTTAAGATGGCGTTCCCGAGGAGCACGCAGGGATGCTGACTGAACGCCGACACGAAGAGCCAGAGGCGAGGGGTCTTGAGGGGAACGCCGGGGGTTTGGTAGTGATTGGCGTCGGAACTGGTCGGGTCGGGTGGCGATTGGAACTGTATCTGGCTGAGGGCAAAATTGAGTCGGGAGTGTAGCTATGCTAGAGGCGTGAGAAGTATAGATGGTGTTTTGTTGAAGGATTTGGCCGGGTTCAAGGTGCAATGATAATCCGTCACGGTAGGCGGATGGCACCCGCTAGACGCAAGCCGTGTCAAGACAGAGAGAGTAGCATGATGGAGCATTGAACCTACTTGATATTGATCGGGACGGAAAGGATGCGAGTCGGACTTGAGCGCTATGAGCAAACTGGGGGGATGTGAGCAAGGACCTGACGCACCCTGCGCTTTGAAAGGTGAAGATGAGGTTGGGCAAGGTTGCTACCGATTGCTTCGTACGGTCCGTCGTGATGGTAGCTGGCTCCGAATGGGTCGGTCTCGTCCAACTCATCGATACGATCGAGATTGTGGCGAGTGGTGAGACGACGGACGAGGGCTTTCATCCTTGATTTGCGGGGGATATTGGTCGGGGCAGGTTTCAAGACCTGCTTCGTAGGGGCTAGGATTTCTGGGACGGGGATGGGACGGTGTGGAGGACGGGTGTGGGAGACGGAGGGAGGGAGTCCGTCGGGAGGGGACTTTGAAGGGAGGGGTTTGTAAGAGCGGGCATTAGGGAGGGGAAAGTGGGGATGAGCACGGGGGTCTGGAGAGAAAGCGGGGTCGTCGAGGAGTGCGCGGGGGAGTGGCCAGCTCATGAGTGGGAGTCGAGTGGTTGTTGTCTTGTTCTCGTTTTGTACCATGTCCGACCTCGCACTCGTTCGCGCTGAAATAAAGTCTTGGGAACGCGATTTTGCCTCCAGTCACGGAAGAGACCCCTCCGTAAATGACATTCGAAACCAACCCGCCATCGGTGCGCCCTCTCTCCATCACCCGTTTCTACTTGCTCACCCCCCTCCAGCAGAGAAATACAAACTCTACAAGAAACTCTCCAAAGCCGCTGCCGCTCCTCGTCGTCCAGCCGAGTCTGTCCCTCCTCTCCCCGGTTTTAACCCCTTCTCCCCCGTAAAGAAATCCACTCGCCCCCTTCCAAACCCGTTCGCAACCCCCACCAAGAATAAACCAAACCCCCGCTCTCCTTCTCCCGATCCAGGCCCTTCCATCTTGCTACAGTCTCATGGCCAACCCACAACTGCAGTCTCTCGCGCTCGGAAGCGTCTACGCGGCGAACCCGTCTCGCCCTCTCCCAACAAACCAAAGCGCCAGCGCGTCCGCTCACAGGCTCACCCACCCTTTCCCAACTTAGATCATGACTCCTCAGATAGCGAGCACGAGGACGACCAAGAATTACCACAATGCAACTTTACCGCGTCTTTCGTCGCCGATTCCCCAGTAAAGGCTCCGGCAGGTGGCAAGTCCTTCAAGCACTTGTTCGACGATGCCCTTCCCGCCCTCTCCATCGCCAAGAAACCCGCTGTCGCACACCTCGACTCTGCTCCAGATCCACGCTTTTCACAACGACCTTCTGCCGACCACCCCGTCCCGATTGCCCTCAAGCCTCGCCATGACCTCAAGTCAAAGGGCCTCGCCTCCGGGCCGGAACATCGAGTCAATCGCATTCAGGGAAAACTCATTTTCCCCGCAAAAGACCATTTTCCCCACAAACACGCCTTCAAACCCCCAGTCTCCCAACCAACGACCTCGATGAAACGTGCTCTGGATGGTAGTGATCATACCCCCTTACAGTCACACTCTCCCTTGATTCCCCCATCCCCCCCTCCGCAAGACTCGATCAATCGGGATACTGGCAAGGGTAAGACGAAAACCACGGCGGGTCGGAAAAAATTGAGAGTCGAAGATGAAGAAAGCGATCAAGGGGCGGACAGCCCGGACGACATCAGTCTCAAAGTAGCCATCGTCAGTTTCGATCGCAGCAAGCACCGACACGCCGATGACCTCGACTGGGATCCATTACTACATTTTAGAACCCGCAACCACGATCCAGCTGCCGAGGATCAAATTGAAATTGATGCAAATCATCACGCGTCGGGCACGTTCAGTGTAGACTTGCCCGATAAATTCCGCCGCGTGCTGGCAATTTCGCCGTCGCGAATTCAGAATAGCACGGAGGAACGTGTCGTCCGTGGATTACTGTATGGTGATCGTGTCGGACACTATGACCCCTCCAGAGGTGGGAACATTTGGGATGCTGGAGAAACGGATGAAGGCGCCCTCGGGGACGCAGAGGCCGAGGACGATTGGGAAGGTGAACCTGTGCCCTGGGAAGTTGGGGAACTGTGAACCGGTGCATTGTATGTGCTTATGTTAGGCCGTTGTGCTTTCACTTTGCTGTGCTTTCATATCAGTGGCTTCACGTCGCTTTGCGTGCCATGAAATGCAGGATCTAACAGGCGATGCGTGCCTCGTGGCAATGTGGTGAACAACTCGACCAATGGCCAGGCCACAGCTCGCTTGTCAAACTCAATGCTGTACCACGCTGCTCAACGACGCTTGGGTGAGATATGCACCGCGAATGGCCTGATCATCCTTGCGCACGGGCCTGGACGTGCTCGCTCGCTTCGATCTAACACACTGTCGGGCCACACCCCTTACGCGTGTGGTCGGACCTCCGTGTCTCGAGCAGGGAGCGTGGCTCGCCTGTCCCATTGGCTCATTCCCCCACACAGATTGGTCAATCTAACCAGCCCGTATCCACAAGTCATTGACGAGAGCTGCCTGCCTGCCTGCATGCATGGCGTGAACGCAGTAAGGGGTACATCTCACCTATTTAACCTTCTGGCCTTGCTTCCAATTCCTTGTTCTTCGCCATATCCTTCCACCGTAGCAGCCTGAAAAGTAATCTCGACTTCCAATCGTCTCACTACCGCTACTCCCTTTACGACCAGACCATGTTCCCTACTCTATTCCGCGACCCCGATGCCGCGAAGAGGCTCCTTGATACCATCGTCGAGTCACCCAATGGACGCCGTTCCATGTCTCGATTGGCACGCACCTGCAAGGCAATATGCGAGCCCACGTTGAATGTGCTCTGGAGAGAGCTCGACTCGCTTTTGCCGCTCATCTCGTTGTTCCCCAACAACATCATGAAGAGAGCCCGCCGCCCAGGGCTTGGTTTGGTAGGTCTTAATCACGGCTATTCTACACATTGCTGACCGACCGTAATACAGGCCAAGGCGCCAAACGCCGAGGACTGGGAGAGAGTCCTCGCATATGGCGAACGTGTCCGCCGCGTTGCATACATCGAATCATCTCCGAGTGTCTCACCCTCCGTCTTCGCTATCATCGCAGAAAACCGCCCTGTACCCTACATCTTGCCCCACCTACAAACACTCATATGGAGGGTAGACACCGCGGCCGGTTTGGAACGCTCCGCACTTTTCTTGAACCCCGAGCTGCAGAGCTTGATCTTGGAAGTCGGCACTAGGATTCCGCAGCTTAGCGCCTATCTCGTCAATGTTTGCAACCACACTCAGCTCACTGCGTTCTCGTTCTCCTCCCCCACTAGCCTTCCTGAGACTTTCACGGATATCGTACGCTCACAGAACACGCTTGAAAAACTAGCTTTGGTCGCGCCTGGTGCTCTATCGTCGCAAGTAGGACAGTGGGCCGCTTCTTTGCCAGCTCTTCATACTCTTGAGCTGGATCTCACGGGAAGAGGAATCATTGCCGTGGAAGGTTTCTTTGATGACATCGTCTCCTCCGGCGTGTCGACTCCCAGCGACGCATCATCCGATAGTGGGGTTTTCTCTGGTGACGAGATAGACTTCACGGAGATTAAGAAGTCGTCACTTCGCCTTACAGGTGACCTGCGCTCGAGCGGCGTGTTCACGGATCTTCGGAGCCTTCAGCTGACGGGTGAAGTTGCGAACATTGCCGTGTTCTTGAAGCACCTGACGAGCGAGCTCACCAGTCTTGAGCTTGTCATTGAGGACCCTCCTGACATGGCTGATTGGCAGGACCTCTCGGTGTTGATATGCGAGCGGTTTAGCCAGACGCTCCTTTCTCTCCGGATCAGTGCAACCGGTGCATCTCGGTTTACAGAGCTCGTCCGAGCGACGTCTCGTGCAGGCGCGGATCAACCCTCTCGTCACCTCCCACTCCAATATTTCTCCTCTCTCCCTGCCCTCATCCGTCTTGAAATAGACCTTCCAGAGTCGACGCTCTTCTTCAATGAAGACTTGCGTTTCATCGCCAAAGCATGTCCCAACATCGAAACTTTACGGTTATGTCCCATGGCTCGATTTTCGGGTTCTTCGGGCCCAAACCTCACTTTGGAAGGCGTCGCGACTCTCACACAAAACTGTAATCGGTTGCAAAACCTTGCACTCGTGCTAGACGCGCGCCCGGGGTCCGCGGAAACGTTGTGCACCCTCGAGGTTTCCTCGAGGTCGCTCCTTCGCTTCCACGTGGGCCACTCCAACGTCAACGACCCTCTTCACACAACTATTCTTCTCAGTCACCTCGCACCACACCTCGAGTCCCTCAAGTGGTTCCACGAGAAGAACCGTCCGGGTTACATCGAGGCCAACGCTCAGGGGTGGCAGAAAGTAACAGATTGGTTGCCCCATCTCCAGGGCGTGCGTCTCATGGAAAGGGCCAAGGCTCTGGGACGTGAGGCTAAAAGACCAACCAAGGAGCAAAGCGTTGACGCTACTATCAAAAAGACTTATGTTAATAAGTTTGCTCACGTTAGACCCAAGACCGTGGAGCAAGGAATTCAGTCGGCACCGTCCCTCGTTGATCGGATGGTTCAGATCAAGCCCGATCTACTTTCTGTCTTTGTAGACGCAACACCAACGTGCGTCGAGACGGAAGTTGACGCCACACCCGAAGTTGCTCACCAGTCTGTCGGTGTCGAACCTATGATGGTTAATACCGAGGTCGACGCTACGCTACGCTCAGATACCAAATCCATGGAAACGTCTTTCGACGACACCGCGCACCTTTTCCAAAAATATGGCGATTTCAATTCAATTCCTTCTGTGCTTCCCGCTATCCTCACTGGGATGCTTGCTCTCGCATGCCGTATTTTCCTTACCTACCCACTCACGCTGCCTAAGCATATGCTCGACAAGTCACTTTCTATGCTCCATGCCCCCAAAAAGAATGGTGATGAGCCATCAAACGAAAAACACGAGCTCCAAGGGGTTCAATGGAACTCTACTTCATCGGTGACCGAGCTCTTGGACCATGACATCCCTCCTGTTTGTCTATGAATTCTCCTTCTGCGGCGGACGCTTTTACTCATATAGTACACGGGTGCTGGCGCTTGTTGTAGGGTTATTATCATGAATGCTATTCTAACGCGGGTTGGAAAGGAAGAGATTCGATTGAACAGATTGAGACCATGACTGTGACAGACCCTGGCGTGGCTGATCAAGGGTCCACTGGTAGACAGGGGCTTCTCCAGGAGAGGAAGAACGAGCAAACAACGCCAAACATCTTTGCGACGCGTCATTTCGTGCTGAATGTCGACCAGCCGTATTCGCGGTCACATTATCATCTAGCAATGGCCGAAGTAAAGAAACAAGAAAGAGACTTTACCCCAGAGGTAAATGCATTGCTACCAGAAACAGAAACACTCTCCGAGGTGCGCAATTTGGTTTAGCTTCCACGACTCTAACTAGAGTGCTCCGCTGCCAGTCTGGCAAGCTTTCAGAGGCCCTGGATAAGCTTTTTGCCCTAGAAAAGCAAACCAGAAATGTATGTTTACGACGCTTTAAGATCCTGCTGTCTCAATGTTGTGACGTAGGCTTCTGATCTACCTTCAACCACGCGTCTCGCGAAAGCTGCACTAGATCAATGTTATAAAGCCCGGGACTATGTCCAACTCAACGCTACCATAAATTTATTGAGCAAGAAACACGGTCAACTCAAGGGTGTTGTGCAAGCCATAGTGGAGCAGGCGATGGCGTGGCTGGCGGAAATTAGAAAGCGGGAAGGCGATGTAAAGTGGCTGGAGCTGGTCGAGACGTTGCGATCGGTCACCGAGGGTAAGGTATGTGGTAAGAAACATGCTGCCTGGCTGCTGGCTAAGTGACATGATTAGATTTTCCTCGAGACTCCCCGTGCACGCGTGACGCTCCTGCTCTCACACTACCATGAAAGTCTGTCAAAGCTGCCATCCGCAAAGGCACCCGCTATCAAGGAATCGCTGCAAACAGCATCCGATCTACTATCCGACCTCCAAGTGGAAACATATTCGTCGATGGAACGGAGAGAAAAGACCGAATTCATTCTGGAACAAATGCGGTTACTGATTGCGCTTGCACGCTTGAAAGATGCCGATGTTGCAGGCAAAGGCAAAAAGGAAGAGAAGAATGCGATTGGAGGAGGGGAACCCGACTGGGTCAAGGCGAGGGTTGGTGGTCGCAAGGTCAACGAGACGTTCCTCAAAGCAAAGGAGAACGAGGTCTGTCGGAGGGCTATCCTCACCGTCGTTTTGGACCACTAATCAACACCGCTAAATCAGGACCTCAAGCTCAAATTCTACGATTTGATGATCCAACAAGCACTACATCAAACGGCATACTTGGAAGTCGCAAAGCACTACGAGAAAGTATGGGACACTCCGTCGATAAAGGATGATGAGAGTAAAAACCGTGCGGTAAGTACCTTGAATATGGAATTTGTTCGCTGAATTTACCTGATCTGGTGAGCATAGGCACTCGAGCACATCGTCTACTACGTTGTTCTTGCCCCCCATAACAACGAACAGTCGGACATGTTGCACCATTGGTTCGTGAACCCTGCTCTGGAGAAACTTGAATTGCACTAGTACGAACTTTTGCGATGACATTTGGATGGTGCTGAACTCTCTTGCAGTAACCTCGTTAAATCTTTTGTAACACGAGAGTTGATGAGGTGGCCAGGGATCGAATCGATTTATGGTCCTTTTCTGCGAACAACGCCCGTATTCTCCAACGCTGTACAATGGGAAGACCTCCACACTCGTGTGATTGAACACGTGAGTATTTTCCCGAACAACGGCACAATCAGACTGACTATGGTTCAGAACGTCCGGGTCGTATCACAGTATTATACTCGGATTAGGCTATCCCGCCTAACAACTCTTCTTGACCTGACAGCACAGCAAACAGAGGAGACTCTGGCGCGGCTAGTTGTTTCCAGAACTATCTGGGCACGGATAGACCGACCAGCTGGTATCGTGAATTTCACGCCCAAGCGGAGTGCGGAGGATGTGATGAATGATTGGAGCTCGGATATGCAGAGACTACTGGGTCTTGTGGAGAAGACGTGGATGGGGATGAATGCAGCCTTGGCTGCACAGTCACGCGTCAAGGCATAGTTTTAACTCAGTTGTATTATGAAGAGGAATCGATCTGAATCAATACCCTCGGCTATCGACTTCCAAAAAGCTGTTCCTCTGAAGGACTTGAAGGTGGTTTGATCGAGTCATCTAGAAGGTGGGATGGTCGCACACCATCCTTTTGACGCTTGACATATTCTTGTGCGCGACTCCAAGTATTGCCCATGCCGCTATCGAGGTTGAGGATTGCACGCCAACGCTTGCGAGCGCGGAGAGCACTCTCGTCGAGTGCCTTTTTGCGCTCGGCTGACTTGTAGACCTTGTCTTCTTTCTCGAATGTCCGGTCAACTTCAGACGGGAACACGGTGCCATAAGACTCGGCTTCCATGCGAGCGAATGCGTTCGCAATGTCATACTCTGCACGCAGGGTACGGAATTCTGCGACTGCACGGGTATAAGCGACAGTGAGCGACACTTTGTGGTGTCTGTGGAGGTTAGCAGCGAAAAGAACTACGCTATGGAGGGGAGGGGTAATCAGTGAAATGCAGCGATGCACTGAAAAAGTGGCCTACTCTTCTGCTGTTGGGTTTTTGGTTCGCTGGCTCAGCCTCGACCAGTTCTCGGCTTTTACTGGGTGTTCTGGCTCGACCAGCTGACCCTCCACGACGGAAACTGGTCTAAATGCCTCGAACGGATGGTCTCTGAAGAACTGGAACCGAAGTCTATCCTCCAAATATCTGATGGTCAAGGGTTGCAACTTTGGTGTTCGAAGATTGGAGACGGTTGGCTTGCGGGAGTGATTTTCGGTGTCGAGGGGAGGGGCGCGTGAGGGGAGGGGGAGGGGGGGATACTGTAGGACTGCTTGGTACCACAAGGGCTCTTCGCGAATGTAGTTTGCTTGCATGAGCCGGGAGACTTGCTTGTGTACCTGCGACGCGATCCGGCGCACCATTGTGGACAAAGTCAAAGAGTAATACTTACATAAATAGTTCAACCAAAACCATGGAGGAGGAAGAAACAGAACTGAGGAATCCCTTTCCCTCTCCCCCCTCCCACTACGCCAATTACACCACCCATAACCTTAGACTCCTCCGCTTGCTCAGAGACCGTCTCAAAGACCAAGATGTCGACATCAGCACCGTAAACCAGCACGACACACTCTCCGACCAGACTGATATTCCCCCGTGGCCCCTGACCCAACTCGAGAAGCCCAGAGTTGACTGGATTCTCGAAGAGGGTCACTACGATGTATTCGGTGATACGTGGTTTGTACGACCCGTGCTTCCAAATGCCAGCAATCCTTGACACGGTCCTCCAAGGTCAAGGAGACTATTCCCTCATTGGCTGACTTGGGCGGACACCAGCTGTATCCAGCTGATCCGAGCGCAGGCGAGTCGCAAGCCAATACCACTCCGCGTGCTCTCATCGTCATATCACCAGATCGCCGTCCCGCACTGTTATCAATCCTTCGCTCTCTTCTCGTCATATACTCCAATCTTACGGGTGCCATTCTCGCCCCACCTCCGCCCCCCTACTCCACCGACCCTCCGGAATGGCAGCGACTCGTGGAATGGGTTACTGTGCTTGCCCAGAATCTGATGGCCGCTGCAAACGATTTGCGTCCGGTCCAGGTTGGTTCGTCTCATGTAACCACGTTGCAGCATACAAATGCATCCACATAGGCGAGAGGGAATCTCGAAAGCATGATGCAGCGCCAGCTAGAGCTCCGCCGTGAGGAGACAGCCTCCATTCATACGTACGATACGTTTCTCGTCACACCTTATTCATTTTGACGTGTTGTCAGTAAATGCGATGAGCTCGAAGCGCGACTTTTGGAACTACGTGCCACGGTTCTCGACAGTGCATCTCATCATACTGCGTCTGATGCGAGCCAGCAAGAACAGGTTGCTCTCCTTTCAATCTTATATTCCCCAAATCGTTCATGTAGCTTTCCACCAGTCCACGTCGTCGGCCGTGACTATCGAAGACGTCTTGCGTTGGGTTGAACAACCAGTATGAAATAAAGATGAGGGCTGGTTTGGGATTGGCTTTAACTTGTACTTAGATCACCGTTTCGATGTTTCATAATTTACGGGTTCGAGGTGTCGGGGGTCCAACCACTCCTTTTCTCCACCATATCCTTCCGTCGACATAGACTATGGCGACCAAACGAAGAATTGGAGTGCGCCTTGCCACGACAGAGGCTGCCAGGCGTCAGCTCATGCAGCCTGTCGTATGTTGGGAGAAATCATGGGTTGCTCCAGAGAACACAACCTCGAGCTCAACCATGAAGGTATACAAGTGGGTGAAAACGGACAAAAAACAGGTGCGTTCCCAGATCTGCGAACTGATGCATACGGTGACTCACGTGGACCTCCGCAAGCAATTCAGTGATGACGAGGAAGAAGCTGATGAGCCTCTCGCCCCTCTCCCAGACGAACCCGAGGTCGTGGAAGGTGACGAAGACATGGATCAGGATGAACCAACCGCGTCTGTTGCGCCTGATGCCACTCAGGACGCAACGGAAACCAATTTCGTAAATCAGGAAGCTCCTGACGAACCACAGACGAAACCCTCTTCACCTCCGCCCCCAGCTCTGTCACTCCAGCACACCGAACCTATGCTGACCGTCGACGAAGGGGCAGACATACTAGATGCATCGTTCAAAGCGTTGGACCCAGGTATAAATGTCGACGTCAACGTGCATGAGAATGTTAGCCAAGAGGTCGTTGGGGAGCTGGACATGAGTGTTCTTGATCCAGATAGTACGCCCTACGAGAGCGTCCATGACCTTGGCCAGCTGGACAGTGCAAACGCATTACTGGGAGGTCCGTTGCTGGGCGACGCTGTGGATCCGTTTGTTCCCTCTATGGAACATCAGCCATCGAATCATCCAGAAACAGCGGGACAGCCCCTGCCTTGAGGAACACCCCGCTACCTAATATTGGGTAATTTCCATCTTGCTGGTACGGGTGGAAAAGAATCGAGCTAATCTGTTGTTAGATCTCGCGCTCGCGTTCGCCTCTTGGCTCCCGCATTCCACTGACGCCTAGCTCCGCTGTGCCTGTCTAGCTGGTACTATAATCCTTCTGTTAAGGCTACTTCCTGTCCCTTGTGCATGGCATTCTGTACCACTCGTTGTCGGTTATTAGACGCGCTAGTGATTGGCCATAAACAGTATTGCTTCGCGGACGACAAACAACCCTAAATGACTGCGCGATAAATAGGTTGACTCACACCTTCCTGGGTTTCTCCTTGACCGCCATCTATCGCAATCATGGCTTCCTCGTTGCAGGCATTCATACTCACACAGCATCCAACTCCCTTCTTCTCAGCAGGAGAACTTGCCTTGGCAGCTGTGGCTCTAGGCCCGCTGCCCAGCTTCGTTCCCCTGGTCCTCCTCCTCTCTGTGTTAATGATCCACGGGCAAAGGATTGCCTGCCGTCAGACTCGAGGGCGGGAATTGCTTTGCTCCTGGCTCTCAGTCACAGCTGGCTCAGCACTGGCGCACTGGCGCGCGGCAACCACCGCACTTTCCAACCCCACTGAATCTCTGGCAGCAATCATCTTGTTATCTGGCGGAACCTACTTGATTGTAGTAATTTCCATCTACCTCCATATTCGATTCAAGGGTCGGCTGAACGCCGATTGGGCCCAGCTGACGTTTTTCCCAGTACTCTGGGCGACTTGCTGGAGCATTGCATCGCGTATGTCTCCCGTCGGTCGTTTACTGAACTGGTGGCCAGCCCCTGTTCCCTCTTCCTACGGTTGGATACTGCCCCTCACTGGTCCAGCTGGAATCGATTGGATCGTCGCAGCGTGGGCCGTGGTGTGTTCTGAGCTTTTGGCTCAGTGGCTGATGGGTGCTTCGGAATACGAGCATTTGGATGCGCATGGCAATCAATCGCTCTTATCATCCAGAACGAGAGGACTGCTATCGCTTGTGACGATACTCCTCGCCCTCACGTTTCCGTCTACTGTGACGCCCAACTCACTCCCTCGCAATGATGTTGCTGCTCACACACCACTCACGGTCGGTTGCGTCTTGCCTAGTCCTTTGGATGGAAGTCATCCTACCCTGGAGGACTTTATCAGCGAGACGGCCAAGATGAATGCGGCGAATGTTATTCTTTGGCCTGAGAGTGCGGTCGTGTTTAACTCGGAAAAGGAGCGCGAGGATGCATTTGCAAAGATCCGACAGCTGCCGCTCTCTGCTATCATTGGGGTAGCATTCGACGAGTATGTCGCGGGCGATCCAGCCCATACGAGGAACGGATTCGCACTCGTCCACAAGGGCCAAAAGGCAGGCGACGAAGCAATCCAGTATTACAAACGTAATCTCGTGCCATGTGAGTAGTTTCTGTTGCCCTTTTTTCGCTCTGTTAACAACAGCAAAGTCACGGAATCATTTTCAAAGATACCATCGGTTGATCCACCTAAAATTACTCGCTATGAGCTGAAAAACCCCAGGGGCGTAACCAAGCCAGAGTGGTCTACAGGGCTTAACCATACGCGTCCCCTGCTTGTCACGTCGTCTATATGTCTGGACTTTACGTCGCCGACGGTGTTTACACATCTGGACTCTCGGCCATCACTGATCATGGGGCCCGCGCGTACATGGGATACTACTGTGGGGCTCGCCATGTGGGAACAGGCGAAAGCCAGAGCAGACGAACTCGGCAGTATGGTTTTGTGGTGCGACGGAGGGTCGACGGGGGTGAGTGGGATTGGGGGAGGAGGGATTCGTGAGCCAATGCAAGTGGGAGGTGGCTCGTGGATGAGAACGGTTGGGATACAATACCCCTGGGACGAGAGCCGCACGCTTTACGCCAAGGGAGGAGATTTGTCGGTGCTGGCGTTGCTCGTGGCATTGATGGGTGGGGGTGTCGCGAGCAAGATGCTGTTGATATGGTCGAACCGGGGGGCGGCGAGGGTGGTGAGGACGGCACTGGACAGAATCCCGTTGATGCGTCGGTTGGTTGGTCGCCCGGACGAGGAGGCTGATTTGCTAGTACCAATTTAGGGTAGTGTTAATATTATGACCTCGCACCTGGTTGACACGCACAAGTCACGCTTTACTGGCTTGAAAGCTCGCGTTTGCGTGCATCGCCCTTCTTCACGAGTCCGTATCAGAGGACTTGAGAGCACACAACGTCAGCCCACAACTTTCTGCAGTCGAAGCTCCCTCGCAGCCTTCGTGGCTCCCTGCGCAGCTCGACTCACTCCTTTGATCCTTCCCGCCTCCTCGCCCGCGCCTTTCCCCGCACCACAAACTTCTTTGGAAAGAAGCAGAACCCACCTCAAAAGGATCCCGACGAACCCCAGCCCGACCCGTCTTGCGGTGACTTTGAGCTCATCGCCACCGACGACGTCCCTCCTCTTCCCACCACCGACGAAGATCACGCTCCCTCCTCCCTCTGCGAATCCTCCGTAACCACCCCTCCCCAACGCACAAAGTCCACCCTTTTCCGTCTCAAGAACATATCCAAAGTATCTATCCATCTCTCTTCCTTCACAGACAGCAGGGCATCCTCATCACGCACCCGCACGGCGACCAACGAATCTGACCTTTGCCTTGTGTTTCCCAAACCACCGACTCATATACCCACCCCTGAAGCTTCTGCTCCACGTGCTTCCATAGCATTCGACAGTCCTCTCGACACTTCCGCCCTCGACGCTTCGACATCCTCCTCCGTCAAACACGATACATTTTCAGGTGACTGCGCCGTACTTGCAGATCAGCACGTCATCCAGCAACAGCCTGACACGCGGCCTGCACCTCCGGTCTTACCCCCACCACCTGCCCTCTCCGAACACTCATCGAACCTCGCGAAACGAAGACATAGATTCACAGGTTCTCTCAAACGTTTCAAGTCTTTTTCACAAACCCTTCTTGATTCGTTTGTACCTCATCCTGTCGACGCTTCGTCCATTGACACTATCAGAAGTAAGATAGACCGGAATCATCAGCACGACTTTGATTCCACCTCTGCATCCAGCGTCCCTCCACCCGTACCAGAGCTTTCCCTTGGCCCGACTCATCGTTCTCGTTCCTTCTCTAGTCGTGACATCCAGACCGACTCGTCACCTCCTGCTTCTATATCTTCCCTGCCCGAAGAGTCCACTCCCACTCCCACTCCCATCCCTCCTCCACTCAGAAGGAAGCACTCAGCACCAGCAGGACTTGGTCGTGACGTGTCTCCTGCGGCTTACTACCAGCTGGTGAATCCCTCGGAGCTCACTGGGTCTCCTTCCACGTTGGTAAGGAGTTCTTTGGTAAACTCCTCTGCAAGATCATCATTCCTCCCTCCGTCACCCTCTTGGCTCAGTCGAAACGTGACTCAATTCGATCCGTTCGACATATCTGCGACCTTTCCTCCATCGCGCATTTCCGCTCTCAGCGATTCAGATCACCTCAGGATCCCCGAGATCACTACATTCTACCCGTCTGCTCTCTTCGCACCCGACTCGCCTCACCCACTTCCCATTCCACCCCCACTCGTTCCTGTACCACCTCCCCAGTCGCGCCCGTCAGCGACCACCCCCTCTAGGCCAATACTACAACCCCTCCTGACAAACGTCTATCCAGAAAGCCCAGAATCAGATACAGGGTCATTCGTCACATCGCCCACACCACTTGAGAGCACCCTTTATTCCCCTACTTCCAGTGCCACCCCTACTACTGCATTTGCTTCCGCACTTCCATCACCTTCGCCACAGTTCCGTCGCCGGTTATCAAACATTAGTCAGGTGTCCGCTGAGCGCCACCGGCAATCTATCGCAAGACTCAAGAAATCTCGCACGTCAAGCCCTCGTACGCATCGTCAGCCTTCTTTCAAAGCATCTAGGACATCCCTCAACCCAGTATACAAGGTTATTCTCACCGTCAGTTACACTTCCCTTCGCTGATTGCCTGCAGGTTCCCTCCGTTCGTAACCAGTTATCTAACGGCCCGAAATTTCATCTTGTTAAAGCACCTCCGTCCCCATCCACCTGGTACGTATTCAGCCTGTCGCTGACTTCATTCTTTTACTCAGATGCTTTATTAAGCGAAAGTTCGGACCATCGCACTATATTCATACCTTCCAAACAATCTGAATCTAAGCAGTCGCCACTTCCCAAGGATCTTGCACTCGTCCTCGAAGCTTTCTTCATCCAGTCTGGTATACTCGATTCTTTTTCACGACCCGTAATGGACTATACAGGGAAGAACCTTGACGTCGTCGATTTCGGCGGCGAGGTGGACTACTCGGGCCATCAGTGGTTCCAGGAACCCCCTCCACGACCCGAGGTAAAATTCATGTTCCTTTCATAGACTTGGCTGACTCTCTTCCAGCCTCAACCAGTTGTTCAGCCGTACATACCGGACGATGACGTTATTAAACAGAATGAAGCGTTTGATTTTGCTCTCAAGGCAGCGCCAAACGTGTTGTATGGGCGGTTCAAGCAATATGGCCAGGTCCGCGCTCCACGATTCGATTAACCCGAGACTAACACGCGCAACAGCTCGGCGTTCTCGCCTGGTGCTCCGAGTTTTCAGAAATGGTTGATAGTCTCAAAGAACTTGGCTTCTCCGGCAACATGTTCGTAGCGACGCGAGCCCAGGCGTTGTGGACATGTGAAGAGATACTAAAACTGAAGCTCGACATCAAGATGCAGATCATCCTCATGTATCTCTCGTCACAAGTCGCCAGGCTGCGTCGCTTCCTCGACAGTGGTGAACGCCAGTGGGACGACTATCCCATCCCAGAGTTTCCACTGGATTACCGTACATACTCGTCTTGACACTGCGTCCTGCGAGAACATATGCCTGTGTCTCTGTTTCTCCACGTAATACCCGTGTCTACGATCCATTTATTAGCACATGGTTAACCATGTCATTGCATATTTTGTATTATCATTCGTGTGGAAGCCTTGTACTCGTAGCAGACTGATTGTATTTTTCCGATGCTGACAGTACGGTTTGATTCATGAACTTTGGGCTGGCAAACAAGCTTGCTGTAACTACCAGTGGATCTGATTATGCGATCGGTCTTGTAAAGTTTAGTGGACTGTTACACGGTAGAGGTCCGAAGTCCAAGGCAATAAGTGAATGTAGGAAAAGAGAGCAGCAATAAAAAATGCCAGCAGCACCCAAAGAAAAGAACAACGCCGGAACGAAGAAAATATAACTGACGAGGTTGTGGTAGTTGGGAATATCATGATTGTACGTGAATCTAAGTGAGCGTGAAACCGAAATGGTGCAATGCATCATGCGAACAACAAATTTGGAGTGGGTATATCATGAATGTGATGACATGTTAGCGTACTTTCCCCAGTATTCTGAAGCAGATCCACTACTTCTGTCCACCAGGACGGGTAATTGGGTAGGTTGATAACTCGATTCTCGTGGGGGAGGAGGTAAAGGGTTGGGGCGAGTCGGTGGGTCTACTGAAGTATCCTTGGAAGGAAATGTGAAAGAGTTTGGTAGCGATCGATACGTGGTGTAGTCCCTCGAAGAAGATGAAGAGTGCGGTTGCCCATATGGAGAAGTAGCAGCATAGATGATCGGTGGTGGAGCAGATGGCATATTGGCATAAAACACGCTGGCTGGTATAGGGTGCGCTTGTAACGGTTGCACGACGTATGACGTGTGACTGGATCCGTGGGCGAAACTTTGTATTGCAAAGGCATCCCTAGCTGTCTCGTTATTGACAACCTTGGACTCCATACTGGAGGGTGTGGCAATCATGCTGGTCTCGTGACCTTGAACCATGCTCCTACCCTTCCATAGCCGATCCATCTCCCAAGCTTCGCGAGCTTTAAGAGCGTTCATATCAGCTGCCGAAGTCAACTCGGATGTCGGCCGGGCGGACATGGAGGGCAGGCGGTCAACACGTGCAACCGTCACGATCGGGCTTGGCCCGGGGCGTGTAGTCTTCGAGTGACCCTGATGGATGGAATCCCGTGACCGATCGTCGCTCTTACGAGGGCGAGGAGGCTCGTCCTGCAGTGTGAATATCAGAGGCTGAACTAGAGTTGGGCGTTGCGCAGCATCAAGACTACGAGCCCGTCCAGGCCGCCCTGAAAGAGAGCCAGAGTCCGTGTTCTCGACTGGTGGTGACTTCACTTTTGCATGGCTGGCTCGGGGGCGGTCTTCATCTCCCTGTTGAGTTGTTGTTTTCGCCTGCCTCCGCCTGCGTTCACGCTCTTCGTCCCTCCCCCGGTCGCGGTCGCGCTCCCTGTCTCGTTCTCGTTCCCGTTCTCGTTCCCGTTCTCGTTCCCTTTCTCTATCCCGCTCTCTTTCCTTCTCCCTCTCTCTATCCCGCTCTCTTTCCTTCTCCCTCTCTCTATCGCGATCTCTCCCTCGCTCCCTCTCACGCTCTCTCTCGCGCTCTCTCTCACGAGATGTTCTCGAAGAAGGCTTCTCGATCCTTTCCGTTTTATCCGCTCTCTCCTTCGTCCTTCGACGACGGGGAACTTCAGCCGAGTTGACAACCAACCATTGGTCACCCTCAGCCTGAAACGCCGCTTCCGGTGACGACACCTTATCCGAAAGGGTCCTCACAAGCTTGTAAGTCTCTGTTTTCCTACTTGTCGCCGAATTAGACTTGGCAAGCCGAACTTCACCATCTACTAGCTGGACATCAGCTTGCTTAGGTGAAACCTGCTTGGGGAATGAGACATCTCGGGATTGGCTATTGTCACCAGAACGATCCGTTGGGACTCTCTCAAAAACGGGTAACTCGGAATGCGGTTCATCGGTATTGTAAGGAGTCGGCGGATTGACGAGAACCGACGCCTTGGATAACGGGGAGTCGTCGACCACAGGAAGGACCAAATGAGGGGGTATGGGACGTAGTATCTCCTTTGTTGGTGACGATGATGTCCTTGATGAAATATCCCCGATGATATGCGGAGATATAGACGCTTGAGCTGGAGCACTGGTAGACAGGCGAAGTCCAGGGGACGATGACGAGGGGAGAATCGAGACAGGTGGAGCAGGGGAACGTGCCGTAGCCATGAATTGCGACACTTCAGGAAATGTGACAGCAGGGACAGCAAAGGAAATGGGGCTGAGGAGACCTGGGATGGGCGACGACCTCCCAGTGGAGGAAGGCACGGAGGCGGGGTTAGCAACATGTTGCTGACCCACTGGGTGAAGGTGTTGTGTGGCTGGTACGTCCTCGGGTGGGGGCTGACTAGGAGCCTCCGGCGGCAACGCATTGTTCACCCTGACAGGAGTAGTACCCCCGGAACTCGGGGCGTCCGGGTTTGCAATCATCAATTTCCCCAGTGGCGAAAATGGAACATCAAATGAGATCAATGAAGTACGGTCGCTGTTTGCCTGCTCAACTTCTATTGATGGACCTTTGGCACTTTGTGGTTCCACATCCAAGTCTATCCGTGGGGGAGGAATACGTTTAGATGGGTCTGAACCCTTCTTTTCCGTGACCGGCTTCTCCGGAGATGGCTGTCTCTGTGAGACAAGCGAGCGACGAGACGACTGTTCGTCCACAGCCGAAAGTGCGGCTCCACCGGAAGCACCCTCGGACCATTCGTTAATGGTTGTCACCGGATCCTGACTAGACCGTCGCAAGATACTGAACTTTCTCACGAGTCGCCCAAAGACGCTCTGCCGCTTGTCATGCTTTGATGACGAATGACTTGACAACGCTGCCGTGGAACCATTTACAGAGATGGACATTGGGGAGAGAGTGGAATGGCGCTTCGAACCACCAAAGTTGATGTGAAGAGCACCATTTGGGACAATCGACACTCGCTTTGGTAAGCTAGACGAAGAGTCTTCGATGGGAGACGTCTCCTGTCCGTCTGGCGGGTCCTTTTCATGTGTGCCAAAGAGTCCAGCAAGTACAGGCTTGCGACGCTTGCTTAGCTTACGCGTGACATGAGCTGGTTCCAGTGTTTGCAAATGGATTGCAGAGGTCGACTGAGAGAGGGGCGAGGGAGTAACGGTCTTTCGACGGGCCTGACCCGTATTCATGCTGGATAGGCGGGAGCGAGTGCGTGGTGCACCCTGTATCGTGCGAGTCAGCCGGAGGTAAGGGAGAGGAGAGGAGAGTGATGGATCACCTCGGGAGAATCAACAGATACAGGACTAATGCTACCCGCGTCGTACGGTGACTCGTGATGCCAGCGTGTGCCCCAAGGATCGCTGACATCCATTAAATCAACGTTGTCCTGGGAAGTCTTGCGACTGCGTGGCTTGACACTGGGATCGGGGATACGCACTTGAGACGAGCTCGGTGTTGGCAAGGGTGTACCAGAGGGAGAGCCACTGGGACCAGGGAGCCGCGTTGAATCCTCGGAACGGTCCTGAATACTGTGTACGGAGGCTGCCATGGGGGGGAAGGAAGGGGAGAAAAGCGATGGTGGACGATTGAGGGAGGAGGGAGGGAGCAAGTGGTGGTTCCTATACCAACGAGGGCCGTTTGGATTGTGGAGAGGATACTTGATCCTGAAGGTGGAAATGTTGGCGGCAGCCATGTCGCTTTCTTTCTTGAACCAGGCAGGGAGCTCGCCCAAAGGATCTGGGATGATGGAACGAGAAGGAAAGACGGACGAGGAGTTTTCCTGGGAAGTGCGGAGGCTGTCGTTGTCGTCGTTTGGATCCATTGAGGGGAGGGAATGTGTGCTTGCCAAGGAGGAGGCGTGCTTTACCTGGGTGGTAGTGGCGGTGGGCGACTCTGTGGGCTTCTTTGTGGATTTCCTACTATGCCATAAGGATCTTGTAGAGGACCCCTTGCGAGAGAGCCTCCGTGAGACTAGGACCTGTTCTTCCATGGAGTCGTCGAGTGCATCCAGCAATAAAAGTCGAGCCCTGTCAAACACGATGAGCGCGCGCCGCGACGCCGTGGAGAATATACTCGCCTCTGGGAACAGCTCAAGTGCGGTGTCGCGCTGGGGAATTGAATCTCACACGGCCGAGCAACTGCGCAGCATCGATGGGACACGCACTGGGCTCAGCACCCAACCTGCTTGCTTTTGGACAACAACTCCCTGGTGAGTCACGCGGTAAGCGCTGCAGGCGAGGGCAGGAATAGCACACCGCAGCCCTCCTCAGCTCCTCAGCTCTTCCGAGCGTAATCTTGACGTGGTCCGCCGAACTCAAGTGCGGTTTCCAGTGTATCCAAGTGCCAGTGCCAGCCAGATGGTTATCTTATCTAGTTCCCAATCGCAGACATCGAACCCTTCCGTTTTTCGATCAATTTCATCTCTCCATTTCACTCTCTATTTCGCCCACTTTGCCGCTCGTAAATGAGTGCCAAGATCCTTGTTCTAGGCAGCGGAGGTAGAGAACACGCTTTGGCCTGGAAGCTCGCTCAGTCCCCGCTTGTAAATCGTATTTATGTCTGTCCTGGAAACGGTGGAACCACTAGCACCCCAAAGACCGAGAATCTAAACTTGCCCCTTGTGGCCCCCCACTATCACCAACTCGTCCAGTTCGCCGCTCAAAATGAGGTCTGTACCACGCAAGTAGCTTCACCCGCTGCTAATATCCGCACCCAGATCAATCTTGTCCTTCCTGGTCCAGAGGAACCATTGGTGCGAGGCATCCAAGCCTGCTTCCGTAAAGGTTGGTCAATAAACGTTGCACCCTAGAACATGTTGCTCACCGAAGCATGCAAGTTGGTATCCCCACCTTCGGTCCCACCGCGCTGGCCGCGAGAATGGAGGGAAGCAAGGCATTCTCAAAGGCATTCATGTTCCGTCACAATATCCCAACGGCCACCTTCCGCACATTCTCTTCCTCACAAGTTGACGAAGCAATTGAACATGTCCGCACCTGTGGTTATCGAGTCGTGCTCAAGGCCAGCGGTCTCGCCGCTGGCAAAGGGGTACTCATCCCGGAATCTACCGATGAAGCGGTAGAAGGCCTGCGGCAAATCATGGTAGCCAATGTGTTTGGCGCTGCAGGTCCGCTGTACCCCTCTATGTACCTTGGACATCACAATAATATTCTTCCAGGAAATGAGGTTGTAGTCGAGGAACTGCTCGAGGGCCCTGAGATATCCGTCCTTGCATTCTCTGATGGTTACACAATCATCCCCCTTCCTCCTGCTCAAGACCACAAACGAATTGGTGAAAGCGACACGGGATTGAATACTGGTGGTATGGGTGCGTATTCCCCAGCCCCGGTAGCAACACCTGCGATCATGGATCGCATTATGCAGGAAATCCTTCGTCCTACTATCGACGGCATGAGGAAAGAAGGTATGCTAATCAACTTTGCCTTCTCGGAACAGAGCGTTTACCACGACCAAGGTTTCCCGTTTGTTGGTCTGCTCTTCGTCGGATTTATGCTTACCGAAGGCGGACCGAAGGTCCTTGAATACAACGTCCGGTTTGGTGATCCAGAGACTGAGGCCCTCATGCTTCTAATGAACGGTGACGTCGACCTCGCTGCGGTCCTCTTCGTACGTTGTCCCGATTCAACAGGTTCATGACAATACCGATTAGTCTTTGGACAAGGTAGGCCTGTGCAGAGCACCGGCTCGACTCGGTACAAATAAGCAGCCGACCCGGTTTCGCAGTCTCGGTTGTGTTGGTATCGGGCGGTTACCCTGGCGAATACTCAAAAGGCAAACGCATTGAAATCGGGGATATATCATCGGGTAAGCATTGCTGCATTAGAATTCCATTCCACTTATTGGCTTATCCAGATGTGGTTGTTTTCCACTGCGGTACCTCGTTGAACGGAGATGAACTCGTTACGACAGGCGGTCGCGTCTTGGCTGTGTCAGCTGTCGCTCCATCGTTAGAAGAGGCACTTTCTTCTGTGTACACTGCGATCGACAAGATCTCGTTTGAGGGCAAGGTGTATCGCCGTGACATAGCCTATAGGCAAGCAAGATTTCGTTCCCCGGATTAACCACCCTCATGTTCATGCCAGAGCATTGACGCCTGCCAACTCCGCTGTCAAGGGTCTCACTTACGAGCAGGCTGGTGTATCAGTAGACGCCGGGAACTCTCTTGTTGATGCCATCAAGCCTTATGTGCGTGCAACTAAACGCCCAGGTGCAGATGCAGAAATAGGAGGCTTCGGAGGCATCTTCGACCTGAAAGCTGTTGGATATAAGGACCCATTATTGGTTAGTGGAACGGACGGGGTTGGTACTAAGCTTCGTATCGCCATTGAAACCTGCATACACGATCTTGTGGGTGAGTGTTGAGCCGTAGTGCCTCAGAGTCTTCTTGTAACTGGACACGGCAGGCATCGACCTGGTGGCTATGTCTGTCAATGATCTACTGGTGCAAGGCGCAGAGCCACTCTATTTCCTGGACTATTACGGCTGCAGCAAATTAGATGTTGCTGTTGCAACCAGCGTAATCAAGGGCATCTCAGATGGATGTCGACAGGCTGGATGTTCCCTCATCGGAGGCGAGACCGCAGAAATGCCAAGCATGTACTTGGACGGTAAGAATTACTCGTGTGCTACAATTACCTGCAATAATTCGATCTATCGCCCGCTTAGGTGATTATGATCTCGCTGGTTTCGCCGTTGGTGTCGTCGAGAGGGAATTGATTCTCCCTCGTGACCTTGTCGAAGGAGACGTTCTGCTCGGTATTGCCTCTTCCGGATTGCACTCTAACGGGTTCTCTCTCGTCCGCAAGATCATCTCCCTCTCAGGTTTAGCCTATTCGTCTCCCTGTCCCTGGGACGCAACTCGGACACTTGGCCAAAACCTCCTTGAACCGACCCGTATCTACGTCAAACAAGTTCTCCCGATTGCTCAAAAGGGCCTTATTAAAGCCATGTCCCACATAACCGGTGGTGGTTTCATTGAAAACATTCCCCGAGTTCTCCCGAAGGGGTTGGGTTGCTACGTGGACGCATCTACCTGGCAGTTGCCGGGAGTGTTTCGGTACTTGATGAAGGAAGGTGGAGTCGCACCATTAGAAATGGCGCGCACCTTTAACATGGGCATCGGTCTCGTGGTCGTCGTTGGCAAGGACAAATGCGAGAGTGCATTAAACGCCTTGCGCACGCAGGATCCTGGGGTTCCTGTGTATGAAATAGGACAGGTGATTGGTACCAGCGGGGTAGAGATCCGACACTTGGAGCACTGGGCATGAAATCCCAATGTCTGCAGCGAGAGCTGGATGAAAGCAGCGTGTATTTCTCTCGCGAGAGGATACATCAATAGTGGTATGCTATGCAAAAAAACAGTTCGATGGCGGGCGTGTCACAGTAATAGTCGATAATAGATGTAAGTAGTATGTGTACCGGTCAGCATAAGACAGACAAAGTTAGATGGCAGATAGAAACCTCTAGAAACAGTCGCCAAGGATGAGAAAAAAACAATGCATAAGAAATAACCGTGCTTATGTGCAGAAGAACAGATTGAACAGCAATAAATAAAGCTGTGGTCGACACCACGAAACCAAGGGATGTGAAGTCCAAGCAAAAAGATGAAGTGATGTATATACGGACAACATAAAAATTCCCATTACGCAGAAACAGACACCTCCTTCGCAGATTCGGGGGTTCCGGTCGCTGCAGCAGCAAAAGAGATGGGTAATTTGGTCGCACCATTGCCTGTCGTACCGTTAGGTTGGCTGGCATGTACCTCCATCAACTTGTGATCCTAAGGGATTATTAATGGCACATTCCTGGGGGTCTTATCAATACCTACGGTGTGACTTTTTGTCTGACGTTCCTCCGGTGAGGCACTGCGGGTGCCGGGTTCCTTGGTCATGTCTTTGCGGAAAGGTGGTGGTGCTTGCAGCACTTGAGCGGCGGTAGGACCCGCCAGACCGTTAGTCACGGGGGCTCCACTCACTGAACTCCTCGACGATGTTGTCGTAGATCCACCAAGAACAGGAAATTCGTCGGCGTTCGGGACTCGCTGCTGTCTGACAAAGGACTTTTTCTCTGCCCGCGTTCCATTGGACCTTAAGCCCTTTGAATGACTGCCTGGATCCGTGGACTGCGAGCGACTTGAATTGGTCGTTCCATTTGTCCCGCGACGCGGTTGAACATCCTAGAAGATGATGGGGTGAATTTGTAATGCAGGATGAAGGATGAAAATTGTTGCTCACATCTCGTATATTCAAGGCAGTAAAGTTTTCTTCAATCGTACTAATATCATTTGCACCGTCTCTAGTGCGAGAGCCCCGAGTACCCAACTGAAGTTGTGCGGGTGTATCAGGGATAATATGAGGGAAACGGCAATCGTCGCCGTTTCTACACCTACCAGCGGGGTAGAACAGGCACGCAGGTTTCCGATTTCCGCCAAAAGAGCCTCTTCGCATGCCGCCTCTGCGATTATGGTTCATTCCTTGTCGGAAAGCAGGAGGGGGGCCAAAGTTTTCTCCCTGAGAGAGGACCGGAGACTTAGGTCCACCGTTGACCTCGGGGTACGGTGAGTGCACATGAGGACCTGGAGGATATGGTGAGGATTCCTGACGCACTCCGAATGGGGGAGCGGATACGGGTCCATTTGGGTACATCGACTGCGGAGACTGTGGCCCAGGGGCAGTTGCAGGCTGCTGAGGTGGGGGAAGCGTGGGAATGGAAAGAGGAAGAGGAACATGTGGAGGTTGAGAATAGGATGGCGAAGCAGGAGACATTGATGCATAAGGTGCCTGCACCGGCGTTTGAACGGGAGAAAGTGCGTCCGACGTAGATCGTGCGTGCACCATGGGAGGATGGGGAGGAGTATGAATTGATGACGGCGGGGGTGGAGATACGGGATTCATATGAGGTGGGACAGGTGCAGGAGGATGAAAGGAAGAGGGCGGTGGATAATAACTCGGAGTGTACTGCTGTTGACTCATGGGATCGTAAGGGGGTGGATACTGAGTAGGAGCAGGGGGAGGACCGGGGTAGAAAGGGCCTTGGGGGTGAGCGAAGAGACACGAGGAACCATAGCGACATGCAGGATAATACCTGCAAGGAATGAATCTGGCAACATCGGGTGGAGGAAGGTTTCCGTATGCACCGTTCTCGCCGACTGGCACTGGAGGGGGTTGATAATACGCAGGTGAACCGTCAGGAAGAGAAGGGACGGGAGCGATGGACGGATAATAGCCATAAGGAGGGATGGGGGCAGGGTAGAATCGTTTTGATGGATCAGAATGGAGATCCTGCGGGTAGGGATGGTCCTGGGGGGGCAAGCCTTTTAACGAGGCATTTTTAAGTAGCTGGATGATCTCGGGGTTTGTTGTGTACGTGTCTGGGGAGCCATGAGTGATTGCAAAGGAGGGATCAGCTCCTGATGGAAAGAAGAGGAGATCGATTAAATCACACGCGATGCGATCGAGGATCGAATGCGAACCTTTGTCAAGGAGTGCCTTCACTGCATGAAGATGGCCATTCCTGACTGCTTCCTGGAGGGGCGTGGCACCGGTATGGTCTATAAGGAAATGGAAGTTTAAAAACACGACTCGAGGCTGAAACGAGGTAGAGAGAGATACCTTTGATCTCGATATCGGCAGGAGATGCATTGTGGAGTACGGCTAGGAGGGACTCGATGTTCCCCTCAGAAGCGGCGTTCCAAAGTGGGGAAACCATTTCGCAGAAGAATAGGTGATGGTGATAGATTGAAAGCAAGAGAGAGAAAGGACACAAAGAAGAGGAAGAAGAAAAGTCTGACTGTGAAAAATACGGAGAGAAACACGAGTGTATGGTCGGTCAGTCACCCTTGGACTGTCGGACTTCGGGAACGACTTGACGAGAAAAAAAAAACGAGAAAAAAGCGTGAGAAATGCATGCTTATGTAATTAATCTGAGTGCGGCGGATATGCCCGGGCGGAGGCCCATCACCGCGCTCATAACAACCCTTTTTGCATGAAACATTCTAAAGCTGGTGCAGCAACCGTCGTCTGCGTTCACACCAGCACCGATACGAATGGCTTTTGCGCGGTCTTACGTATTTTAGCAATGTCAGCCGTGGGTTACCCCTGCAAGGCACCGGGACTGACTTGCCACATTCGGAAACACACGGACGTGGCACCTCCGCGCTCAAAACTAAAGTCAAACTACCCAATTGGCTCAATCCCAAGTTTCTTCAATAGCCGTTTCGCGTGTTCACCTGTCCTCCTCGGCAGATCCAGCTCTCGTGACGGGGGTCGGCACATCAGTTCCTGTACTCCTGTCTTCACGTCCTTGCCTAGCCCTCAACTTCAGCCCACGTATAAAGCTTTGGCGGAAAACTATACCTTCGTACAAGGCCTCATAAATCTGTCACGCGAAACATCCCGAGGGATTTGTGCAATCGGCTAAGTACCAAGAGGACGCGGTAAATTCCGCCACTCACCCCGTTCGCGATGGGAGCTGACACGTCCATCTCATCGATAATCTTCTTGAGACCTTTTGCTGTCGTCACTCCCTCGGCTACACTTCCAAGCGTATTAATAATGTCTTCAAGTGCCTCCCCTTTCCCCAATCGATATCCCACCGTGTAGTTTCGGCTGGTCGAAGAGCTACACGTGAGGAAAAGGTCTCCCACGCCAGCAAGACCTAGAAAGGTCAGCGGAGATGCGCCATATGCCGTCCCTATACGTGTCATCTCAGCCAATCCTCGAGTAATGAGACCTAAGAATCTTCCAATGAGGATCAGTCATTCCTAGGGCGGTCATGGGTCAGCTAACTGGCTCTCGTGTTGTTCTCAAAACCCAGGCCATCAGCCATTCCAGCCGCGATAGCGTAAACGTTCTTAAGGGCTCCCGCTAACTCAAGTCCTATAGGATCTCCGCCCGTGTAACTATGAAAAGATGGGATTGAGGGTGCTATTTGAACAGGTGTATGTGAGCCTTACCATCGAAACCATGGCTGGTGAAATACTTGCGATGCTTTTTGGGCCTGAGATTCTGTCAACGAGGCAACAGAGACGGAAGTCGGTTGTCTGCGGACAACTAACCCGGTCCGTCAGCAAAAACAGAATAAGACCGCATCGAGGTACCAACTCTCCGCGGCAAAAGAAGGTCCTGACTGTATAATGTGAGTTTTTGCAACTGTCGCTGTGTTTTACGTTGACCCACGATGAATGTTGCGGCTCGCGCGATATCGCTTCCGCATGTATCAGCGATGACCTCAAGGGTTAGCGCCTGCGTGGATGTTTCAATACCCTTGTTCACGAAAATTAATAGAGGCAGATTTTCTCCAACTAAACTGGGGCGGAGTCTGATCAAAGTTTCCCTGGCAGCGAACCGTGTTACGATGATAAGCCCTGCAGGGAGTAGTATATCTCACCTGAGTCCTTGGGTCGGTATCGCGAACAAGACGACGTCCATTTGCTGAATCTTGTCTTTGTCCGGGATCTCTGGACCAACGGCAAGAATGTTACTCGAGAAGATGTGGTCCTTCAAGTAGTTCGGATTGCGGTGGTGTGTATTGAAGTGATTGACAAAGCTAGCATGTCGGGACCAAATGTAAACTTCGTGATCAGAGTTGCCGAGATGATCTGCAAGACAGCTTCCAAAATTCCCTGCGCCGAGCACAAGAACTTTGGATTTCGGCGTCGGAGACGAAGGCATGTCTAATTTAAATTTGACGGTGAGAGGGCGTGCAGAGGATGGGATGCGGGAACAAAACGACCTGGTGGACCTCAGGGAGAGACCCTGGTATACAGCAGAACGTCCGAGAATGCTGAACATGTGTAGGGCGACCATTTAAGGATTTACGTGGCACGCGACATAGTCGGCCGGACCACCCGGCCTCGGACGGGCGGCGATTACCCGTGCCCATGCCGGCGGGGAGAGGAGGCTGTTGGCTTCGTCAACATCCGTCATATACCCGCCCAATACTTATTAAATACCGTGTCCGTTAGATACACTCGTCCAGCTCATCATGGCTATCCAGGATCGAAC
This sequence comes from Boletus rubescentipes, assembly GCA_038092775.1. Lineage (NCBI taxonomy): Eukaryota > Fungi > Basidiomycota > Agaricomycetes > Boletales > Boletaceae > Boletus > Boletus rubescentipes. Next base: position 15,715 of record JBBPRA010000106.1, on the reverse strand, counting down.
CAACGAATTCCGCACCTGTGTCGACTCTATACGAAACAGGTCTGCTTTACCACCAAGAACTGTAGAGGCGAAACAGCGCCTGCTTCAGGGCCACGCCAAAGGTACCCCCAAGACCGAGTTTTCGCGAATGGCCTCGGCCATTGGCAAAGACATTAGCAGCACCACCATCAAGCTTGGAAAGCTAGCACACCGTAAGTCGTCTTCTGGCGACTCCCGTCAGTCGTTGACTGGCCCGTCCTAGTCGCGAAGCGGAAAACATTGTTCGATGATCGGCCTGTGGAGATCAGTGTACGTGTCCTCTCCAACAGCATTTCCACTGCTCATGTGTCCTCTCCCCGTTCAGGAACTGACCTACATCATTAAACAAGACATAGCCAACATCAACCGACAGATAGCTGCTCTACAATCGTTCCTTAAGCAACACAATGCGCAGGGTGGTTCAAGGTCTACGGAAGGAAAACAAATTGACGAACACAACCACAACATTGTCATGATGCTGCAGAGCAAACTTGCAAACACTAGCATGAGCTTCAAGGATGTACTCGAGGTCCGAACGCAGGCGAGTCGAACAACCCTCTACCGCAATGCACTGCCTGACTGGATGTTGTATAGAACATGAAGGAGTCAAAGGACCGCACAGAGCAGTTCATGTACTCCACGGCTGCTGCAGCTCACCAGGCCCCCCAAAGTGAGCATGCCCCCGAAATTCTCTATCCCACAAGCTGAACTAATTGACATCAGATTCACTTTTGTTGAACGGAAGACATGACCCAATGGGCGACGGAAGTGGAAGTCGCCCAAGCTCCAAGGGCAAGGGAAGACCGGCACAAAACAATGACGTTCTAGCTATGGACTTGGATACCGCTGAGGGTGGCACTGCAGCTTACGGCGGAGCCGGTGCCTTTTCGCAGATGCAATTAGTAGAACAACAAGTATGGACGTCCTTCTCCTGCGGATCATACACTAATCGGCTCCCAGGATTCATACATCCAATCCAGGTCAACAGCAATTGAGTCAATCGAGTCTACAATAGCGGAGTTGGGGCAGATATTCACACAACTGGCGCACATGGTTGCAGAGCAGCGCGAAACGGTACAACGGATCGATGCTGACACAATAGACATCGCGTCGAATGTCAGTGGAGCTCAAAGGGAGTTGCTCAAATACTATGCCGGTATATCTAGCAATCGCTGGTTGATGCTCAAGATTTTTGGCGTGTTGATAGTTTTCGTGAGTCTCCTCTTCCACTCTCTTGGGGGATGCGACTGAGATTGTCTGCAGTTCCTTGTATTTATCCTTGTTTCATAAGGCGGATGTTGAGCGCCACGCCGCTAGTCACTATCTATTGGATTAATTCGCTACACATAACGGACATTCAATGACATTGAGTAATCCACGATCCTTGACGATTCTATCTACTAGCATGGTGCTATCCTACTGGTATGGCGTTCACGCCTGTTCGGAATTCTTTGGCCGAATATCTTCGTTTTTTAGAGCCCTTCTGATGCTTTTGACCACCTCGGTGAGTCTCTCTTTCTTCGACATCACCGACTGTCCAAGTTCGCTTGCGGACATGACTCTCCTCCGTACCAGATGTAGCCGAGAAACGGTGAGTACCACTAGATTGTGCGTCCACCTTGGGATCTTGCCGTTTTCGCTACGAAGGTCGGATAAGTTGCGCATAATCAACTACATGGTTATAGCATACTCGTTGTCCTTCCAGCTCTTTATTGCGCTCTTTGAGCTTCTTCATACGAGTTAAGCCTTTTCCACCCCCGCCGGCAGTCAGTTCTACGTTGATCTGACGTCCGTCGAGTTCTGAATGGTGAAGCTTGAGCCCCTGCTGAAGCGCACCGCGATGCTTGAACTCCAAGAAAGCGCAACCTTTCGATTTCATGACAGTTTTCGTGGGTGATTTCGTAGATGGTTTAGGGGTTAGTAGTCGTACAGTTGGTAGTGGAACTTTTGAGAGGTGAGCATCTAGTTCAACAAGATCGTATGATTCATATCAACACACCGCATGTTGAAAAATGTGCTTGGATAGCCTCGGGGGTCGTGGTATATCTGAGATTACCTGGCGAGGAGTGAGGGAAATCATGAAGGGTAGATATCAAATCATACCGTACCAAGAAAAAGAATGTATCGTTGTTTCGTCTTCTCGCTGTCCCTGCCTGTCTCCTTAGCCTCGATACTGGCATGATCCTCTACAGATTGTTGCATATCGTCGAGATGGCTCCCGTCAGACCGTTTTCTTCGCTTTGGTGTCGGTTGGCCTGACTCGAGGACTCCCTTGGCCTCTTCACTAGCTTTCCCTTTTCTTTTTCTCCCTGCCACCACCACCCGCGGTTCTGCTTCCTCAGCTTTCGTTCCTGCTTCTCGTTTCCCGACCAAAGCCTCTGCACTGATTTGACGGCCTTGTTCACCTTGCGTATCAACAACAAGAACCTGATCTTCGAGGCTAGGGACATCGATCTCGCTCTCCAAATTTCCAGTGATACCTGGTGCTTCGTCCTTGCCTTTGTTGTGTTTGCGTTCTCGAAAGGCGATGCCTTTTTTCTGGCGCTTTGTGAGCCTTGCTGTGGGCAACATTGCTCACAAATCGAGTAAGGAAGTAGATGGCGGGAAGTAATATTAATAAACCACACCGTCCACACTTTTGTCCATCGGGCCCAAGACCGGCAATCGAGCTAATCGAGGACAACTGATACATACATACATACATACCCACATCTCCCTTCCAATAACAATACACCATGCAACTTCTCAATGTAACCTGGTCTAGCAGGAAGAACCCTCCAGGGAATCACACGAGTCAGCTGAGAGTCAGACCATTGACACCTTCCCCCGCTCCTTCAACATCCCTTTCCTCACCATCCAGCCCTCGTCGATGTCTTGGGATCGGACGTAATATAGGGCTTGAAAGTCCTATCGTGGGACGCAAAATGGGGCTTGAAGAGACGCTCATCGACCCTATCCCAACTTGTCGTGGGTTCGAATAGCTGGGGAATGGATATCCGGTAATGGTCGGGGATGACGCCGCAGAACTCGATGCTGGCGCCGGAATAGACAAAGGGATGGGAAGTGAGGGTCTCCCGTTTGGGGTACGAGGGTAGGACAACGACGGATGAGACTCTCGGAGATAGGATATCGAGGGAGACACTGCTCTTCGTTTTGCCGCGGTAGGATATGGGTCATACCGATCATCAACTGTATGCACGTGTGAACCTTGTCGTTGTCTTTGAAAAGGACACTCACACTTCCGTTTATTTGAGCGGACTGCGCTTGTTGTTGGAGGAGGGGTGTACCGCCACTGCACCGAGGCCGGGGTGGAAGTTATCGATGGCGATGCCAACGGCTAGGAAGAGCGTGAGCCTGGTGGAAGCACAAGAAACACGATCCCATACAGCATCTACATCCATTGCCATTATCATGGGACTCCCCATAAGAGATGTAGGAGGATCATCTCCGTTCACACTTTGCGCGGGCGTACAGGGCTTCGCAGCCATATGGTCACCTTGAGGGTCGAGCACAAATATTGGATCGACGTCGTCATCGTCATCGCTAGGAGACCCATCCCTGCGCAACTCTTCATCACCGACCTCTTCTGGGTACCGCCCTCTATCAGACGGAGCGCGTGGCGTACGAGGTTGTAATGGAAGGTCAGAACAGGATGCCAAGAGGCGTTGAAAGGCAGCCTCAGACTTGACTTCGTTCTCTTCAGGGCGGGACTCGGCCAATAAGTTTAATATCCTTGGGGGTTTCAACTTCGCGACCATTAGGTTCGCAAGGAGGCGTGCGTGGCAATACTACTCACTGGGTACGTCAAGCGCCTCGGCCCGATTGTAGTGGGGCTGAAAAGTGATTCATTGTCGAGCACGCTTAGATTCCGACTTGATGGAGGAGTTGAGGGGTTCAAAGGTTCCTTATCATTCTCGTCACGAGTTTCGTCCGTGCCACTTTCGCATGGCATAACAATGGGAGGTGTGGGATTACCGGAGCTACTTGATGGTGAACTTTCCGTGTACATACGCTCTCTGTCGCTTTCGGATTCCTCTCCGTTCGTGCTTCCGCGCCTGCTGGAGGGCATCGTGAAAGATATGGCAAGTGGACTGTAAATGCGCTTTTCTGCATAGTAACTCGATGACTTGGGGAGCAGCGACGGTCGACGAAAACGGAGAAACAATGGACTAGTAGGTCCATCATCTGCTAGAGGAGAGGCATTCGTTTTGCTTGAAGGCAAAGCAAATTCCTCCGAGGATGAAGGGAATGAGAGTCGGCGAGGAGATTCTGACATGGAACTTGAATGTGTACGACGACCACTTTCTTTGTAGGTGGTCTCGTCGTTCTGTTCGTGAGGGATGCCGCAAGGTGACTATACATAGGAGTAATTACCACCTGTCACACTGGCACCAAGTCTTTGCCGGCCGCTGATGTGCTTATTACTTTCTACATACCACCATTGTCATCTCGTGTTCATCCAACTACTAGTAGGGCAAATATTTTATTTTAGCGGATATTCGCGTCGCACTGGCACCGGTGCGGCCCGTCCGATTGGAAAGCAAATAAAAGATTTGACAGCGCACTCGGGCGAGAGCGTCCACAATATGTACATGTACCCTCACATCTATAACGACGCATTCATATCCTACGAATCAAGCCGAAGGCCAAAGGAGATAAGCTGCATAGGATGCGCTCCCAAGAAGGCCTGCGGAGAAATCAATGAAACTGCATGTTGCGTGTGACGGTTTCGCTCACCTATTGTTGACAAGTTAGCGATGAAAGCACCAGGTATTCGCTAGATGTTCAGTCAGCAAAAACAAAACAAAAGGCTGAAAGACAGAATCATGTACCCTCCCCGGAATTCCCGTTTTGTAACCAAGGGTGTAGATGATGCGTCCAATGACGAACGAGCCGCACATCATGGCAGCAGCATGAGGACACTTTAACCCGAAAACCAGGGTACTGCATGCATGTTGGGTGAATCATGGCAGTAATAAGAGGGTGAGGATGAGCTCACGATAGGGTGACAATGGGTGTAACTTCGAGGGTGTTTTGATGGGCCCCTTGAGGGAGTGGATCAGTCAGTATGTTGGGATCATAGCAAGACGTGGGATGGCGAACTTTGGGTGCAGTTGAATTGCATGGCTGCTGGACTAGCTTCGACCTGCACTTTCTCAGCGTACACTATACCAGCGTCAGTTGGAGAAGCTGGTCGAGATCATGTGTTACACGAACGCTGTGGGTACGCGATGCGAGCGCGTTTACGAGCCCTGCCTACGAGAAATGTCTGCCAGACAAGGACCCAGCCCAGCGAAAGGAGAGATGCGGGAACATAGCCGAAGCTGGGAACAAAGTAGGCCTTTGACTGAAAGAATGAAAGAAGGGACGTACCCGTTTGGGAGGATGATTTGTGTGGACATGGGTTAATTCGGGTGGGGTTGACAGTTCACAGATGCCTCTTTATACGATGTACCCGTCGGGGGTACGCAAGTTTCGCACAGACGATCCGGATTCCGTAATGCCGAAGGGACGGTGTACATAAATGCCATGGCGGGTCACGGAACTCAACGTCTGGACTCTGGACACAACAGCCGTATCTTGATTGTTGGGACGATACTGGTGTCAGCTCATTGACGTATTCCTGCACTAGCAGGAAAACCAAGAATATTAATGCTTGAGATTTAGAACTGTGAGAACTTTGCCGTCTGTCGCTTTTACACTCAGGCTCTCAGGACGAAACATATCATGTCAATCAAAGACAGTCGCTGTTCAGACGTACTGGTCGCGCTGAATGCTACGGAATGATAACAAGTGTGGTGGTGCCAGGTGACACTATTGTCTGACCACACTCATTGAGGACGAGCTCCTCATGACAGTTGAGTGTCTTCCGATTAGGGTGTTCCTGTCCTGGTCAAGTGCCAGTTTGCGACCTGCCGCAGCTAGGGAAAACGAAGTACGACTCACATATCTGTCCTAGACAACGGCATGGATGTAAGGAGATACCATCACGTGTAGAGATTGGCTGGAAGCTGTCGATTCGCATGAAACTCACAGCATCATGATGATATCTGACTGTTTCACACAGCCGATCGCAGTTCGCCCACATCGTACGTGGCTAAGACCGTATCCTCGCTGGGTTTTGACGCATGTACCCCAACACACAAGATTGTGTGCAATCTCAAATAGTACTGAGAGACGAGGGCAGTTCGGTCCGCTTGTAACGCGCTATCATGATGCTTTACAAATGTTTCTCCGTCTGGCACTCCAGACGACTGCGGAAAGTATTTCACTACATCGCATGTCTGTGGATCCATATTATGAATCAATTTGCCTCTGCTGGCAAGCACTGGTAGGCAAGTTGATTGCTTACTAGCATACTGCTATCCTAGTCGATGGTGGTGAGCCACTGTTGAAGACGCGCGCAGCACTCATACAGGTTATCCTCTCTTGTCGCCAGTTTCGCGCCTAGTGACAGCCTTTATACGCTAGAAGGAAGGCACTAGCTGTTGGACATATTAGTACATACATGTTGTGATGGACGTTGCAACGTCGAACATTGACTCGGAACCACTTGTTGTCTACCCCTGTCAGTCCTGATCACGTGATAGGTACTTTTGATCGATGCATTGCATATTCTTTGCTTATTTGACCCACCCAGCAAGTCGAAATGGCCAAGCGCTCTGCGACAGACCCATCATCTGACTCGCTGGCCAATGCGAAGACTCCCCGTTTCTCAGAAAAGCGTGATGCTCTCTCACTTGACGACATCGGCGAGTTTGAAGACGCTTGGGAGGACGAGCTCGAGTCAGATGAGGACGTCGTAGATGGAGATCCCCCGGACGGTACGAGCAATAGCACAAATGATCCTGTATTCCACAGTCTTGTAACATATCCTGTCATCCTTTTCTATCAGGAATGGACGTTGATGAAGTTCTCCCAGCTGTCGAAGAATCAGAGGAGCAACCACGCCCCCTGGAGGCGTTCATACCTGGCACGCATACTCTGGCAAAAGACGAAATATTAGAGCCAGATGATTCGGTCTACATCATGCGCCATTCAATGGATGTGACCTGGTCATGCTTGTCCTTCGACATTTTACGGGACAGCCTTGGCGATGAACGGCAGAGATATCCTGCAACTGCTTATGTCGTCGCCGGAACGCAGGCCGCCAGAACTGATCAAAACGAGTTATCTGTTTTCAAGATGAGCTCCCTACACCGTACTCAAAAAGATGGAGGTTCGTTGTTAACATCAAGGCTTTCATATAAATGCATTTGACTTCGATGCCTGTAGATGACGACGACGAAGAGGACGAGGAGGACGAGGAGGATGCCTTAGATGAAGATGCCGTTCTCGAGTTTCGCTCCGTACCCCACAATGGCGGCGTTAATCGCGTCCGTGCTCAGCCCCTTCCGCCCTCCACTCCCCTGGTCCCCGTCTCGCAACCCTACTACACCGCAACTTGGGCTGAATCTGGCAAGATTTACATATGGGACATCCGACCACTCATAGAGTCGCTTGATGTCCCTGGATACTCTTGGGAAAAATCACGGACAAATAAACCAGCCTTTACAATTAGTTCGCATGGACATGCTGAAGGGTTTGCCATGGACTGGGCCGCGTCGGCAGGAACGAACCCGTCCGCGCTGAGGCTACTCACGGGTGATGTTCATTCAAAAATATATCTTACCACGTCGACGCCCTCTGGGTTTAATGCCCTCACGCAGCCTTTCACATCTCATACGTCCAGTGTTGAAGATATCCAATGGAGCCCGTCAGAGCCTACCGTCTTCGCGTCTTGTTCGGCCGATCATAGCATTCAAATATGGGATGTGCGAAGTAAAGGGCGAAGAAGCGTCACTGGCATCGATCCTGCTCACGAGAGCGATGTGAATGTTATCAGCTGGAACAGAAGTACGAACTACTTGCTGATTAGCGGCGGCGATGACGGTGCAATCAAAGTATGGGATCTCCGGAATGTCAGTAAGCCAGGGTGAGCACTTCCTTCGATGTCTACAGGAAAACCTGGCTCATTTTCTCTTAGGTCGTCCCGCCAAGTCCCCAGCCCCGTTGCTGCATTTACATGGCACAATGACCCTATCACTTCGATTGAATGGCATCCAACAGAAGACTCCATATTCGCCGCATCCGGCGCCGATGATCAGGTTACACTTTGGGACTTGGGGGTCGAACAAGACGACGAAGAAGTTGGTTCGTCAATGAATGAAACGCAAGAAGGTAGTCGGGAAGTCCCACCACAATTACTCTTCGTGCATCAGGGACAGAAGGATGTAAAGGAAATTCATTGGCATCCTCAGATCCCCGGAACAGTGATTAGCACAGCACTGGATGGTTTCAACATTTTCAAAACGATTTCGGTATAGGCAACATGATCTTCGCGAAAAAAAAGTACCTAGCAGATAGCTCGGATAATGAGAAGAATAGCTGCATCTATCTCATTCTCACACCAATATTACGATACTGTGTAGATCAACCAGAAAGAATGAAGCAACATCCGCATCTGGTCGTCAATATAAACCAGCTCTGTTGTTCCCCCTTGGCGACCGAATCTGCCAAGAGTTAACTCGATGAGATTCTGCGAAGACATCTCTACTCACTTTGGCGATATTCTTGTGTAGAATGTCGGTCATCACGGCATAAACGTTTCTAATATCAACCAGGTTCTGGCGAGCGAAGAAAAGTTGCTTCTCGTCATGCTCTCTCAAGGCAAGCTACGAGCAGATAAGGATTGGTTCACAAGAATACACTCGAATTATCTACCGTATAGTCTTCGATGTTGGGATATTTAATGAGCTTTGAGCATATCTTAGCCCGAGCCAAGTAGTTTTGTCGGACACTATCGCGGATGTTGTATGCACTCTCTTGAGAGCGGAGTAGCTCACTGAGGACCTCTAGTAGGGGATTTTAGGATTCAGCTTGCATTACTCCTGGATACTTACCCTCTTGTATCTGGACACCTATCAATCGTGCGGTCGATTGGTGCAACTAAGAGCAAATTACTGGCACATACCAAAATTATCACCACTGAAACAAGATGAGAGATTAGAGTGTGAGGAAATGTTATGTTAGATGCAAACTTACTCTTCTATTCTGAGAAAGAGGATCAGTATATTGACGCTGCGCACTAGATATATTCAAACACACTTTGGCATTGTTAAGTTGACCCATAGCTTGACCTTGTCCTGTATCTATTTAAGTATATGGGGGAAGCGAGTTACTCAACTGACTCACACAAGAGTCGGACAGTTGTGTGCACTCCGCCTTGATGGTTTCTTGCAGCTTCAAGATGTGTTTATTCGCATGGACGAGTTCAGGGTACCTGGCGTTTGCGGTTTCATTCGTAAATGACGCGATGCCGTCTTCGACGCGTTTCCGCTTCGACGAAGGGCCATTGGCATCAGGTGTACTAGGTGATGGATACACCCTCGGATCCGTAGATGAAGGGGCCTGTGATATGTTATAGGGTGAGTCCGCGGCATTGGCGCCCTCAATGATGGTCGAAAGCTCGCTGCAAGGTGTCAGTTGAGGTTAAAACACCAGCTCAGATGGCTCGTACATCGTCTATGCAGCACTCAGCAACCTGGGCGATTGGTGTATGCAACGCACTCACCTTGGCTGGGAAGACGCGAAAGATGAGGTCTTCTGCTACAGAAGCGACAGCCGCTCGGAAGGCCTAGATTAAGATCAGTATGTCGAAGCGTGAATGATACCTCAATACTCGCTTCCAGTTTTTCTGAGGTCTCCTTGGGCATGGACATGGTGGGGATAAAGGTGAGAGACACGGGTGCTTGTAAATGAGGGAATTACCTCATCGGGACATTCACACTTGCGACTTGGGGCAGCTTTGTCCACAACCACCAACTCAAGTCCAACAATGAGTAACCATGTACGTTCGCTGTCCAGTTCTAGACGGGATGGTCATTCTCATCTTCTCCAGGATGAGACCGATGTTATTTCGACGTTAACAGGTTTCTCACTTAACAATGTCCTCCAAGGCTTGTCTCTACCAACGGGCAGTGGCCTCACCAGCAGTCTTGGGATCACCGGCTTGCCAGCGTTGGACGTCTCTCAGATTTACAATGATAAATGGGACGAAGACGAGGAGGCTGTCGGTGTCGACCAGGGTGAGGACTATGAGGACGAAGTGGATAGGGAACTCGAGAACGAATCTTTTGCTGGTGACGTCGTCAAACTCGAGGCCCAGTCTCCGGTCTCGATGCGGCTCAAGGAAAAGCGCGTGAGGATCGTGAAGCGACTCGTCGAGAGGCCACGGACAGTCTATGAGCGGTTCCCTGGCTTCGAGAAGGACAAGGTTTTGGATTTCTCCGACTTGTTCAAGGGCTATACGGGAAAGAAGTCGAGAATAACAAAGCGGCCCCTCACAGGTCAGTGAAACGATTCTTTCGCTTGTGATGGCCTTTGTCAACTCTACTCAGTGGAAAGCATATATCCGCGCAAGAGGGACGTCCCCCGAGGCTTTCTCGAGGCTGTTGCAGGCGATACCCAACGTCAGAACGAGAGCAAACGCGTAGAAGAGGTTGTTTCCGCTGGGAGCATTGAGAATGACCTAGTGAAAGCCATTGAGGTAATGACGGCGTTGGTTCATCCCTCAAGGTTGCTTATACCTTTTAGGAGCGCGAGAACTCAGCACTCCCCATAACACTACCTCTGCATGACAGAAGTTTCGACCTTGTATTGTTGTCAAATTGGGAAGAGGACATCGTATGTGCACCCAGCAGAATCATTCGACCTCCGACACAAGAAACCGACAATTTAACAACCCCAGCAAATAAGTCCCTCGAGTCGGGTGCATGGACGCAGAGCATCATATGGGGCCCCGGAGCACCATTCCGTGACTTCACACTGTTGGAACTGAACGAGGAGGATCTCGTGGCCGAGGAGCGCCCAGCAAGTAGGTTTTGTTCGGTTTGGGGGTCAAGTTAGGGCACTCACGGTTTTTAGCAGTGGAGACAGTCAGGCCGCGGAAAAGGTTAAGAGCAGAAAATGCCCAGTCTCGCGATAAGTTTAACCTTTCCAATGATCACTTGTACGAAGTTGCCAAGGAAGGTGGTCGCCACCGTGTCCGTCAGACTTTCGGCCAATTGGTTGTGGAACATGCATACCCTGCGCAGAAGCTCCAGTTACCATTTGTGAGTCTTTCCATGATGTCTTTGTAGCATATCACTAGACACTACAACCCTTAGTACAAGACCCGACTCTCAAAACAAGAAGCGCGTTCCTTCCACCGACCAGCTTTGCAGTTTCCCACCAATATCGAAATTCGCTTTAGCAAAGTGCGGACTGCGAAGAAGAAGAAAGACAAAGCAGGGCGAAAGATCGGGAAGGGTGGCAACATTGGCGAAGGACTCCACAGGACGAGCGATCTGACACTCAAGGATACCAGCAACTTTGTCCTTTGGGAATACTCTGTACGTTGTGTCCTGGTCGTTGTTTTGGGCTGAATGTAGGCTTACCATATCACAGGAGGAGCACCCTCCTATCATTCCAAACTTTGGTATGGGTAGTATACTCGTCAACTATTATCGCAAAAAAGACGAGAAAGATGATTACATGCCACGGGTAGGTTTGGCAAAAAGTTGTATTGACAGGCGGTATAACCTTTCCTAGCTCGATCTCGGTGTCCCATTCGTGCTCGAGCCACAGGATGAATCACCGTTCATGAAGTTCGGTTATGTTTATCCTGGGCAAACCTTCCCTGCTCTTTACAACAACCTTGTGCGTGCACCACTTTTCCGTCACAAGCCCTATCCTACCGATTTTCTTGCTGTGAGGTAGGGAGCGCCTCGCAACTTCACCTCTAGTGGTACTAATGGAGCAATATTCAGGAGTACAACGAAAGGGGACACGAAATATTACTTGCGGGAGATCAAGAACCTCTTCGTTATTGGACAGACGTATCCTGTAACAGAAGTTCCAGGTCCTCACTCGCGAAAAATAACAAATACCATCAAATACAGACTTCAGATCATTGCATTCAAACTCCTCAGGAAAAGTGCCGAAGAGCGTCTCAAGATTTCACGTTTGATGAAGTACTTTCCAGACCAGAACGAGCTTCAGATGCGGCAACGACTCAAAGAGTTCATGGAGTATCACCGACGAGGACCTCACCAAGGCTTTTGGCGCCTCAAGGCCTCTGTCACCGTTCCCAGCGATGCTGATATGCTCAAGATGGTTGGGCCGGAACAGGTTGTCCTTATGGAAAGTATGCAAGTTGGGCAGCGCCACTTGCAGGATTCAGGGTACACACAGACAGCAGAACAAACGGAAGATGATGAGGGTGAATCTAAGCTTTCGATAGAGCAACAGCTTGCCCCATGGATCACGACCAAGAACTTTTTGTTCGCTACCCAAGCCAAGGCCATGCTGCGGCTGCATGGCGACGGTGATCCCACTGGCAGAGGGGAAGCATTTAGCTTTATTCGTATATCCATGAAGGATATTTTTGTGAAAGCTGGCGAGGACTACGAGCAGAAGCTTGGTACGCGACTTGCTTTCTGATGCGGTCCGTTATTCATGCGACACAGCCGAGGCTGAAAACCGACCCAAATCCGCTCACAGGTACAACGTTGCGGAACAACAACAGATCTACAAGTCCGAAATCGAGAGGATATGGAAGGCGCAGTTCGACTCACTGAGTCGCAAGGATGAGCCGCAGCTGACACCCGAAGATGAAGCACCACCCCCTCCCGACACCAAAAAACCTGCGCAGAGGCAGATGTCCATGAGGACCGAGACTCCTTTCTCCCCTGCCATGTCACCCGTTCCAGGACGGCCCCCTTCTCCTGCCTTTAGCCGAGGATCGTCGTTAGAACGGGACCGAGAGTTGAGTTTAGGTCCCGAGGGTAGCCGCAAGGTGTTGCGGATAAAACGCTTGGTCGGTTGTGTACCCTACTTTGCGGTACCGCATTCATTCTCCATCAGGTCGATGATGAGTGGCAAATAGAAATCATCCGCGATCCAGCTGTCATCCGGGCGTATGTCCGCGCACGACTGGCTATCGAGGAGGAAGCCACACTAGCCGATAACCTCGCGCCAACTGGCGATGCAGACACCGACAAGCGATACAAGAAGCGGTATGCTTAATTTAATGGCCTAGTATAATCCCCGATCTAACGCCCTGCGGACTTTGCTACGTTGGTCAGGTTGGAAGAGCGCATTGCAAGAATGAAGAAGAACCAAGAACGACGGTTGCACCGCAAGAATGCAAAGATTGTCAAGGAAGGGGGCACTCCGATGCAGCTCAATCGGCCGCTGAAACCAGATACGACGGTAATGATCCCCTTTCTTCCGCCGTGCTGCGCCTTTACCCATGCCTTTTTCACAGCGGCGCTGCGGCCACTGCGGACAGATGGGTCACATGAGTACGTGGCCTTTTCCCCGGCAATTTTCGAGTTCTGACATGGTGCTGTAGAAACCAACCGAAAGTGCCCGCGCTGGGCAGAGTTCAACAGCGGCGCTCCGCCTGTCCCTGCGACACCGTCTGCAACCAGTCCGCCGCCGGCGACGCCGAATGCATCGAGTTTCAATGGATTCAACAAACCCTCGCAGAACGTCACTTTCGGTTTTAATGCTGCCATTCCGTCTCCTCTCGCGACGAGCCCGCCGGTATCGGCAATGGAAGACATTGAACCTTCCATGACACCTTCCGGCGCAGCTCCCAAGATCAAACTTACGCTGAAACGTACCTAGTTTATTCGTGTTCGCGCTCTCAGTACCGCATTCTTGTACAATATCAGTTATGTAAAACACGTTTCAAATACGAGTACAGCATGCATATGAACAAGACAGAAAGCGATCTAGTTTTCACGCGGCAGCCATTTCGACGTCTACTGATCGGCTGTGTGCAAACGACTTGAAAGATTCAGGGGATGGAGATGCAAAGCGCTTCTTGTAATCCTCGTTGATTTTAACGAGCAAGTGCCGAATGAGTTCAGCATGCCGTCTCCTCTCCTCGAGGGTGTCCTTGTGAAGATGAGCCAGCTCAATCTTGTCTACTTTGCTGACAAGGTCGTCGTTTTCCGTGATCGAATGGAGACTAGGGACAGTCCTGTGAGTAGGCACGGGGGACGACCTCGTCGAGCTGGGCGTGGTTCCGCGAGAAGTGTCAGGTGACCGGGGGGCAGAGACGGGTGAGGGGGAGCGGTACATCTCTGTGATGGAAGGCAACCTGAGTGGACCGGCGTCTGGCTTGAGCGAGGGAAGCCTGAGATGCGAATCCTCGGGCAAGAGGAGGGGATAGAGAGTGTTTGATGATGCGAGCGAGTCCTTTGCGGCGGATGCGAGAGAGCTGAGGGCCGTGGGTGGACCGCGGTAGGCGTTGGCATGGGACTTGGGCTCGGGCAGCTCTGGGAGAGTGGCAGGGGCCGTCTTGAGCGAGTTCATGACGGTATGGACTGGCTTTCGAAGGTAGTCGGGCGCAGCCAACTGAACGGGAGGCACAGCACCGCGGGGTACGCGAACATAGTCAAACTGTGCAAGCGAGTCCGACAGGGAGGAGTGGTGGGGTGGGGTCGCATTGGAGGGAGTGGAACTGGAAGAGTGGGGCGAGGTGGGATCAAGGGGGGGAGTTGGATGCATACGATACTGAGGGGAGGCAGATGGATAGACAGAAGAGGGGTAGGATGCTGTGTGGGCCATGGCAAACTCATGTGAGGCAGGTGGAGACACGGTGCGGTTGTGGGAGGGATCGGTAGGATACGCACTAGCAGATTGCGAGGCGGACAAGGACGAGTACTGGGAAGTGTAATGAGACTGGGCAGACCTGGCAAGGGAAGGGGTGGGGGAAGGATATGACGAGTAATTGTGGGAGGGGTAGGCAGGGTCATGCGAAAACGACTGGGAAGGGGTGGAAAGACCGGGCATACCGGCGAGACCGAGTTCATTGAGACTATCAGGATCAAAGTAGGAGGAAGGGGAGAAACGGTCGGGGCCGGGGCGGTGAACGGAAGTGGTGACATCGCGACCGAGGGTGACGAGGAATTCGTTTACGGCGGCGAGCTCCTCTGGAGTGCGCACGTCAAAGGAGACGGAACGGGGATTAAAGTCGTACTGAGTGATGTCGTGGGCGTATGCAATGTCGTTGAGACGATCCACCATTTCTGTGGAGAAGATGAGGAGAGGGGTAAGCGGGGGGAGGAATACGCACGGGGATCGTAAGCAGGTGCGACCTTGCGTTTCTTCACGTCGGCAAAAAAGTCGTCGACGGCATGGTCGTAGGAACGCTTGTTGCGAGGGGGAGGAATGGCGTGAGGCTTGTGGCCATCCCAGGAGGAGACCTGATTGTGGAGGAAGAGGTCATAGGTAGAGGAAGAGAGGCGGGAGGGATGCGGTTCAGGAGAGCCTGTGTGGGGAGTGAGAGGAGGACAGGGGACAGGGGGGGAAGGGAGTACCGTGTGAGAGGGAAGCGGCGCTAGGCCGGTTGCGGGGCGAAGAGGCTGGCGCAGGGGGCTTTACGGAGAGGGACTTGTTGAGAGCCCCCTTGTTGAGGGGAGGATCGCCGCGCACACGGGAGACGTAGGCGGGATCGTTTACGGTGATGGCCTTTGAGTGCTTGTGCTGCGCATGGTGCTCTTCTGTGTGAATCTTTTCGTGCTTTTTGAGGTCCTGGGGACGCTTGAAAGATTTCTTGCAAATCTGAGGGGGGGTGAGCGGGGGAGAAGCGAGCAAGGGGGAC
>JBBPRA010000105.1:0-58937 GCA_038092775.1 Boletus rubescentipes | reverse complement strand
ATAGAAAAGGTGCAGCTTCTGTGCATTGCAAACACGTTGCTCAAAATCTTACCTGGCCCGTGCACGTAACGCTCCATCACGGGTCTTCATTTCATGGCTGTGTGTAAGCGACCCACCGCCGCGTGCGTAGCTGTTACACCAAAAGGTAGAATACTGAACAGATATCGTTCAGTATTGCGGGTGGTATCTATATGTACTAGTTACGGGCCCTAGGTAAGCCATGATGTTTATACTGTGTTTCCGACGAAGAATTGTTCATTCATGATTGCATGCAAGTCCCCAGTTCCTCACCCATACCATCTCACCCTATTCTTCGTCACCTGCTCGACGAAAGTATCCTTTTACCTGGAACCGTAGTCCTCTCGTCCATTTCACCTGCTTCTATCCCATGTGGGTCGCACCGAGACAGTAGTTGCCGTGCTTGGCGACACAGATGTGGGAGTTAGTTGTATGCATTCGGCTTGGTGACAATAGTAATAGTCAATCTCATGATCATCGCAGGCAGATTGTTAGACCGGTTCTATGAAATGCACAGCACAACAAAAGACCCATTGTCCCTCGTGATGTTCGGTCCTCTTCTCCGGACCATCTACTCGCTTCTACGTGCAGATTGGTAAGATGGTGTTTATCCGACATGGCACCCGACGTATGGACGATGGTAGTTGTTCGCCCAAGTCCCGGCCGAAGCAGCGATATGCCCGGTTCGCGGGCACCAACTCGTCCGACTTTACCGTCGTATTCCCCGCTCTGCCCACGCCAGCACGTTCTCTGTTTGTACCCCATACTCCGCAAACGCCCGTTTGTTGTTCTATGCAATTACATCCAGTCCAAGATTATCATCATGTTGGAGACCGTGAATTTCGGTCAGGTCAGCACGCACAATCCCCTGGATGCCGTGCAGGCTAGTTATCTTATCCACCCCTCTTTCCGCTGACTAATGCACAATTACGGATGGGCTGTTCGTGCGTGTTTTGCATTAGGGTGTCGATTGACTTCGAATTGATCCACCGATCACTTCTTGCCTCTCGGGACCGGCTTTCCCATGCATGTCAATGTCCTGGGTTATTGATTTGATTGTGATGCGGAAAACAAACTTTTTATATTGTGTCACCGAGTCCCGGACCTTTGTATGGTTAACAGTGAGGTATCCGCCTGAGCCTATGATGACGACGCCGTTGCGACGATCGAGCGTGATTGTGTTGGTGTGGCGACGCTCGATTCAAAGATGCCATGTGAGCTATCCGCGCATTTGATGATGGCGTTGATAGTGTCTTGAGGTGCGGGCCATTCCACGTTTGACGAAGTGAACCCTGGGAGATACGCCAAGGGAGGAGGAAGAATGAAGTCGCTGAATGCTAAAAAGATGACGTGTCACCACACAAAATTTTCACAATGGAGCAAAGTTATAGCAACATACAACACCTCCGTCGAGCTACACTCGTGTAATGAAGCGTCTCGAATTAATTCACGTATTCCCTTGGGTTCGGCTTCAACTTACCATGAACTCTCCTTCATACCCCATGCGTCAGTACACCATCAAAAGGCGAAATCGAATGGCTTATATCCCGAACTGTGCGCCAAGATGTTTTTGTACCACTGACTCCTGATCCATGTAGCCAACAGCACACGAGCTAAAGAACATCACCTTGCTGATATTTCCGGCGCCCGTGCTGCGACGGTTCAGCCCCGCTTAACCCCGGAATTCTCTGCAACCCTCCAGACCAGCCCTTTAGGCTCGTATTCTCCCTCATTAGTAGTGATCAGTTTCAACCCCGAGACGACATCTGGCGCGACTTGTTTTTCGCTGATAACGCGCTTCCCAGCGGCCAGGACCTCGAGGACGGTGCTAGGCTGCACGGTGATGGGGCGGAGGGTCGAAATATCTGATCTGCAAAACACGGCGTCAAAGTTTGCGCCAGCTTGCTCGTGCTCTTTTTCGATTGGGGATAGACTGCCTTGGGGGTTGGAGTGAGAAACCTGAGGTCTTTGAAAGCGGGTGGATGGTGCGATCCAGGGCAAGTGACACTTGGCAAGCTGGTCGAGGGGGGTGGCAAGGACGAGGACGGAGGGACCAGACGACGTGATGTGAGCGTGTACGAGGATAAGTTGGGCGTTGAACGATCCGGATTGGGACGGCAATCACGAGTGGACGTTGGCGAGTCTTGGGGTGACGCGAGGCAAGTTTGTCACCCTCGTCGACGAGGGGGGGGAGGATGAGTGTAGTGGTATATGATCTTCGTGAGTGGGTAAGGTCGTTGACGGCTCCTTTTGTGGGGACATATCGAATCGTCCGATGAAGGGACTGGAGTTGATATGGCCGCCATTGGCCGGCGATGTTGCCCAACCCACCGTTCAAACGTTTACACCATGACTGTCGACAACGCTTGTAGCATCATCGCAAAAGCGATCCGCACCAGACGACAGTATCGCCGAGCGCGCAAAGACCCGTTGGGGCAGTGGTGTCCGCACGAGTTGGCACGACAGCCGACTCGAAGGAGTCAAGTTCTCGGCCCAAAATTGGTAACGACCACTTTTGCGTTGTCGATCATGTGGGGCAGGAAACCAGTGAGAAACGAAATGAGTGAGGAGTTCCCTTGAAGTCATGCGTAGTTAGTGTCAGCCGACTTCATGTCCGTTCGTCATCATCGGTTTAGTACAAACCTACTACTAGTACTGGGCATCCTTTCGGGCGTGGGAAAACTAGGCCAGCTCAAGTCTTGAGCCCCTTCAAGGTGTACTGCCAACACTGTGGCCGACGGCGTGTACTCAACTCCACGCTACTAGGTGCGTCGCCATTGAATAATTTTCTCCAGTCGAAAATGGTTCGAACGGTGCGCGGTTGTCTGGCTGGACAGTCTTGACTCTTTCTCTTTACAACTTGAATGATCTCCGAGTCATTCCCGGAGAAACTTACTGGTTACAAGACAACAATACCAGCTTTGAACTCGTAATCCCATCTCATAAACCATCGGTTGACTCAAAGATCAGCTCTGGGTCAAGTAGTCGGCTCTGACGAACTCAGAAAAAGACCGCAATATCCGCAGACGAAGATGAATGTCGGGAGAGTATTATTACCTAGAAGGGTGCCGGTGAACCACTCCAAGGGCCTACTTTGCTGCCCAATGTCACGGCATGCGAGTTCTCGACTCTTTGTATGTTGTTATCAACGTTATCCCCAAAGCTAAGTGATCAGCCTCCTTCTCGACTGACGTGATTTGAAGGGGAAGAGCATGCCTGTGACGAGGTTTCTGAGTGAGAAGCCCCAAAGCGTGCCAAAATTGCGAATTATTTGATACTACACGAGTGACCGAATGTATGCGATGAAACAAGTGGTGTGTATACGAGTCCAAGTGTCTGGATCGAGGTAAGATGCATGGCGGAATCTGATGGGCGTCGATTGATCCTTCCGTAAACCTGGAGCTTTGGTTTCTGGAGCATGGGCTACAACGCAGCCACGGGATCCAAGTACGCCTATCGATCACTCCATCTCCCCACTTGCATGTCATCTGCGTTCGACGCGTCACTGGCGGCACCACTGGCACCACCTCCGTCCCCAAACTATACATCCTTGGATACTTGCCAGGTCTCTCGGGACGAGTCCGTGAACGTAGGCGGAGTCTGGATCGGATGTCGAGAAAGGGATGGCATCTCAACGCATTGAGCAGGCCCGTGGTGGTGCAGATTGCATACACAGTACGTCGACATCTGCCTTTCCGTACGTTGACATCGCGTTTGACGTTATTAGTTATGGAGACGTTTATCTCGATGTAAAGGGTGCACATCAGCGGGATTCCGATACAACGGCTGTATATATTCCCCTCTGTTGGGTAACCCGGGAGCTCATCTAGGCGAGCTCGGACTATGAGCAGGTGGGAGGTCGGTTGGGATCGGTCTCGGGGGTTCATCTTCTGGGAAATTGGGGAATCGATCAAACGGCGTGGCCACATCAACGACAGATGTCTATTGACTGGTAGAGCAGCGTATACATAATTACATCGCGTCGAATCACCTGCGTCAATGCACCCCGTCTGCGGTACTCGATCTAAAACACACCATCCATGCGGGCAATGTAAGCGAAACAGTAGCTTTTGCGGATCCGAGCCGACGCTGAGCCACGCTGAGTCTAACAATATATATTGAAACAAAATGCGCGCACCGTTACTCGGACGCTACCGAGTGAAGGTTCAGGTTCATCGGTTGCTTGCTGCGCCTAATGGTAGATGGGCTGTCAGGATGGGATTACCACAACCAGAAAAGAACACACCGACCGCGCTTCCTTTGAATCTGTGGCCCCTTGTGCACTGTGTGAGGCGTCCCTGGGGGCATCCTTGTTCGGATGCGAGGTAGGAACTGCGGCCTTGGGACGCGATTGCTTCTGTGATGGGCAATAAGCGCTGCGAATAAACTCAACGGACCGACAAACCTTTTTTTTCACGGTCGATCTCCCAACCGTCCGCTAGGATCTCGTGTTAGATTCTTTGCATCCGCCTGTGCTTGTCTAGTCCGAGGGTACTTACCGGCTGACGCTGTGCTGTAGCCATCCTCGAAGGTCTCCCATTCACTCTCGTTGGCGACTGGGAACGAGATTGAGGATCAGAGGGATGCGACCTCACGGGCTGATCCACTACCGAGTCCTTGTTACGCTTCAGTACCGGCAACCACTTGTTAAACCATGAAAGGCCCCGAGACGGCCCAGTTGTATTGAGACGTTCCTCTGGTTCTGCTTGTTGAGGCGGAGAGACCCGCTCGACATTCGATAGTTGTGGTAGGTCACGGGATGAGCCCGACGGCAATACCTCGGCCTCAGGAGCGTGGGTGGAGGATCCCGGGGATGGTGGCTCCGGAAGAGTCAGCACGAGAAGAGGAAGAGAATTAGGTAACGACCAACCTCGACATAGTTGAATAAGGGAGCCGGTGTGCTGGATGGAAACGGGACCTATGGGACTGTAAGAACTCGCTTTGAAAGGAGAATCAACGCATACATCGAGGAGATCGCTTGCGTCGTCTTCGTTATTCAACTGAGAGTTTACTGTAGTGGATTTGCCAGGGTCTTCCTGGAGAGGAGAGGAGTTAGTGTGACACATCCGATGAAGAAGTGGTCGATCGTACTGAGGCAGCGTGAGGTAGAATGTGAGCATTTGCTCCCGAAATCGAAGGTTGTTCGTCGTGTCCTTGGTCGCGAGTAGATGACTAACAACTAATAAGATATTTGATCACGTTTCAACGATACACGAAACTTACAGTGATGTGGGCGAGATTTCGGATGATAATATACCCTGACCCTCCACCAATTGCGAGAAACTGGTCGTCTGGTGAGATTGCGATTGAATATGTGTATTGAGTGTCTTCGATGAGACTAAGCTGGGTGCGTGTCGTCGTGTCCCAAAGCGTGACGGTGCGGTTTGTAGAGTATGCGATGAATGCCTTGCGCTTTGGTAGGGTAATACACGAAAAAAGACTGGTGTTGGGAACTGGCCATTCCGAGACCGCCGACTCTGTGGATGATGCTTCGAATTGCTTGATTTGACCGTCGGATAAAGCAAAGATGTGGTTGTTGGACCAGAGGAGGCCAGTATTGTAGTACGGGACGACGCCTACTTTGATAGTCACAAGCAAGCGACCGTCGTTGTCCCAGACTCGAACAAATTGTCTGGTGCCTGTCGCGAGTCGATCGCCTTGCGCCGAGTATTTCGTTGCGCACACGTAAGATTCGTGGTCGAGCGTTTGGACTTGTTTGCGAGCTACCACGTCCCAGATGGTTGCTTTCCCATCATCCAACCCAGTGACCAGCCGAGTCGAGTTTGGCGAGAAATCAACGGTGTTGACGGTGTCGCTCTCCCTGTGTGACCAGGCTTGCTCGCGTGTCTCTGCGTCCCATACATACACATCGCCATCGTATGTCCCCGCGGCGATCCATCTACCATCGTTGGACACTGCGAGACAATAAACTTCCTTCGCTTTCATCGTGGCCATTTGTTTTCCGTCTCCCATTTGCCACACTTGAATTCCGCCCTTACCACCGCTCAAGAGATACTCGCCATTCGCTGAGAACGTCACCGCCCGTACGTCAGGACCGACGTTGATTTTAATCGGTGAGTCAGTGCTTTCTTGACCAACGATCAGGGTCGATGTGCGTTCCGTCTTGTAAGTACGCACCGGTCATTATCGACGTGGTCTTCTAGTGACACAAATGGCGGGGCACCTTGAATGATGGGAGTCAACGGAAGAGGTGCGGCTTCTCCGCGTTGCTCAAAATCTTACTTGGCCCGTGTACGTAACACTTTATTACAGGTCTTCGTCCGTGATTGCATACAAACCCACAGTTCCTCATTCCATTGCGCCCTATGCTTCGTCACGTGCTCGATGAACGTATCCTTTCATCCGGAACTGCAGTCTTCTCTTGTTCTTTCCCGTGTAGGTTGGACTGGGACAGCGGTTGCCGTACTCGGCGACACAGACGTGACAGCAAATCGTATGCTTTTGACTTGGTCACCATGGTATTCAATCTTATGATCATCGCAGGTAAATCATTAGATCGGACAGCGACCGTCTGCAGGTTTCGGAATAAAATGTCATCTAGATGGGCGCGGAAGATGTTCGCCGTCAAGCTCTCAAGGTCTTCCGCATGAAGATGCTAGGCGCAACGGTAAGATTGTTTAGTTTTAATTCCAAACTTGAACTGTACCTTCATCCCTTCACTTTAAAGGTCGTTTCCGTCGAGTCTGGCTCGAAAACCCTGAAAGACGCAGTCAGCGAAGCGATGCGCGATTGGGTGACTAACCCCGCCAGTACGCATGACCTCATAGGCTCGTGTTTCGGCCCCCCCTCTTCTCGACCATCGTCCGAGACTACCAGAAAGCCGTCGGACGTCGCGGTGAGATCAAGGCGCAGATGAAAGAGGCGACCAGGAAGCTTCCGCATGTCGTCATTGCATGCGTCAGCGGTTGAAGCAATGTGATCAAGTCTTTCTACAATTTCATTCCATACAACAGCGTCCATCTCGTCGGTGTCAAGGCGGGCGGCAAAGGTAAGGCGGACCAACCCTGGCGTGCATTGTTTCTCAATGTTTCGTCAGGTCTTGATGGTGATCGTCATATTACCACTCTTGCCAGGATAGGAAAGTATGGTGTCCTTCACGGTGTATGAGCGTATATTCTGCAATCGCAGGGTGGCCAAATTACGGGGACACACTCAGTGCGGGGATTGGGCTATCATGGCGTAGGACCGGAATATGTATGTTGCCGCGACGGGCACAGAGAGGGTTCTATCTGTGCACACAGCTCGAGGGCATTATCCCAAGTGAGAGTGCTTCGGGGCTCGCGAACGGAACTACTAGCACTGTGGGGAGGGATCAGACGAACAAAGACACTGCCAAAGGAAACCAATCTCGTCATCGCGATTTACGTTGGATGTTCTTTTCTTTGAGCCTGACGTATCAAAGTGTCTATCTAGAAGGGGCGACCATAGAGGATTCACGAGGATTTTCCTCGGTCGGCCATTCCGACCAAGCACAAGCGAAGCGAGCACATTGTATGGATTAACCTTTGCGACAATCATCGCAAAGAGATTTGATGATTATGACCAGGGTTATGACATGAAATGCTCTATAGAATAATGAATCTTGCGCACTCTTCTGTCGACCCCTTTCAATCCAAGGCAGGTATCTCCGACGATACTGCCAAAATCTGGCTTGGTTTCGCCGAGGAATGCCAATCCAGGTTGTTTTCGAGTAACTCCTAACAGAAAACATGGTTCATCCCATGCAACCAAAGGGTTGTTACACACCGCACTCTCCGTCATCTTCAAACCTCACGAGTTTCGTTCTCAGCTCCACGGGAGGACCAAACTATTCAAAGTGAGAGCGTAGAATGCCTTCTAGTACTGGTTATTCTGCAGAACACGCGCAATGAGTCATCGCCACGGGAGAGAGGAGGTACGCTTGCATAAGGAATTGAAGGAGTTAGTACGTTGTGGGAGAGCATTGAGAAGCTCTTGCGGGGCTCGAGCTCGCCAGGCTGGTATTCCCGTACTTATCGGGAGTATTGGTCTAGGGTTTCAAATGCGCGGAGAAAGCGGAATAGTTCAAGGTGCAGGGATATCGAAACGACAACTCCAAACGATCTATCAGCGTGAATCAACATGTGGTACGTTCCATCGGGACTCACCCAAACACCGCTACCACGCTGGCCGATTCTGTTGTTGAATTCCTTGGCGATGATTCGAACGGGACTGCTATCGACGAGCTCGGATGGCTCAGCACCAGCCTAATGTACCACGCAAGGTCTAAGTTAGCATTCTAAATTACATCGGCAGTCAGAGTCACTTACCATGAGGATAAACGCAATAGAAGGTGTCGGGGTAATGGAATAAACCGAGGGGTGTGAAATCTACGATGTTGCACACAGGCAGCAAAGTGACGACCGCTCAATTCATCATAAACCTATAAGTACTTGCGTGGGCTACAGTTTAGTCAACTGCCCCATGCGTTATCTCTTTCACAGCCTTATAATCCTGTGGAGTCGTTAGTAATGTTGATGCATAGAACGTGATTCCATCGGCATTTAAAGTCACGACGGGAACGTACCAGTGGGGACTAGAACTGAATGCGCTGCCTCCGCGGCCAATGCAGCAAATAGACACTGAGCGATAGAAAAAGCTGCCAAAGGGAAGTCTTGGAACGGCATTGCATGCATCCTTAACAAGAGCACCGATACGAGGCAATCAGGGCAGAAAACTTGACATTGCCTTGTCGCGGGGAATACGGCATTCTAGATCCTGAGTATCTCCGATCGCCCAGGTGGACGGCCCCGGGCAAATCGGGATGGGGTCTGGATTAAGGATATATAAGAATATATTGGTGTCAGCGGGGGACCCGCCAAACAACTCTGTACGAATTATTTTGGATATATGTCCACCTGAGGGGGTGACCCTGGCCGATACTCAGTTGGGGTGCGCGACAAGGTCTCAAAGACAGGCTTTGACGCGTCGCACAGGTCCACACTAGCCGGGTACGACCGCCGGGCTTGCGTTTGTGGGTCCACTATGCTTTGATGAGGCAGTGTCGCACCCAACAGCTTCTAGCACTGTGATTAAGAGTGACATGTATTCGCCGTCGCTGTGGAGACCCCATTACTTTCCTATCTAGCTGGCTCTGTGGATTACGCACATGTAAACGGGAGAGACAAGATCGAACGAAAATTGTTTTTGATTGACAAGAGGGTAGTACGGAACATGTAGGACAAGACAAGAGCATGACTTTGTGATCGTGTAAAAATGCCGTGTCGGGGCCGCCACACGGCGCCTGGGCCATCGACCTCAACCACCACCGCGTTGCAAGGACGACAGCGACTCGGCGCAACGGCTCAAAGATTCAGAAACACGAGGTTCGGTAAATTTGCTTTGCTGTGGTCTCCGAGAGGACTGTGCAGTGCTAATTCGTGTGCGCTTTGACCATTTTCAGGTGTTGTCGTCGCGATGGCCGTGGACTCGGTGGGTGTTTTCATTTCGCTTTGTCCGCGGTGGAGGTTGAGATAAAAGGACGAGCGCTGACCGAAAGATGGACAGAGTAAACAGCACCACAACAAGGTGGACCCACAAGGACCTACTAAAACGGATAGTCCAGCGCCTGTCTTTTTTCCCGCTCTACTTCAGCATCGACGCGTCTCTCACTCGAACCACTTCCATCTCCCCATCCCCCTCTTCCCTTATTTCTACCATCCACCGTATCCCTGGTCATCCTTCTATCAGATGGGCCGCGCAAAGAGCTCGGCTTCTGGGCAACGCGATCGCAAGGTCCAGCCACCGCGGCCACGGAATGCGTGGATCCTATACCGTTCCTACCACTCCAGTCAGGTTTGCCAAGGCGAGCGTTTGTCCCAAGCGAATATCTCCAAGAGGATTTCCGAAATGTGGAGGAACGAAACCGAGGAAGTCAGGCGACATTTTGAACAGGAGGCTGAAGCCGAAAAGGCCAGACATCAAGAGCTATACCCCGATTACCGTTTCTGTCCGAAGAGGAAGGAGACCAAGAAAAGCCGCAAGAAGTCCAAGTGTCGTGAAGTCACACCATCGGACGCGGACGATGACGATGACGCGCCTCCCCCTGTCCCCGCTCTGCCTCCCATGCCCTATGTGCACCACTTCCAGCAACAGACTCAACCGTTTTTCGTTAATGGCTATCACCACAACATGGTCATGCCACAACCTCACGTGATGCCGTACTTGCCCGAAGCTCACCATGGTCCTGGTGGCCCTTCTCCCCCAATGTCAGATGCGCCCTCGCCCGCGTCGTATCAAGGTTCCGCGTCACCCCTCCCACCTCAATCAGTGCCTTCGTCCTCATCAAGTCCCTCCACTCAACCATCGCCCACCTCTAACTCACCCGCATCCTTCACTTCCTCGCAGCTACCTGCGAATGCAATGTATCTGCCGTCTCTTCCGGGCTCCCACCATCCGTCGCCTAATCCGTACGCGGCGCAACCACTTTCAACACACCCACACCAGAATTCTACCGTTGAACTGTCTCTGACCTCACCCCGGCTACAACTACGATCGACCGAAAACACGCTCACCCCTGCAGTGCCAGTCTGGAATTCTTATCTTCAAAGTCCCGACTCCCAACTTTCTGAGGTAAGTTTTCGTGGAACAGATCAACCTTTGCGCTTTCTGAACAAACATTTAGGAGGTTGTCAATCTCAATATTGCAGTCGATCAAA
Organism: Boletus rubescentipes; assembly: GCA_038092775.1. Taxonomy (NCBI): domain Eukaryota; kingdom Fungi; phylum Basidiomycota; class Agaricomycetes; order Boletales; family Boletaceae; genus Boletus; species Boletus rubescentipes. The sequence continues at coordinate 48,222 of JBBPRA010000105.1, read as the reverse complement.
GACACAGCTTGTTTGAGCTCCAGCAAGGCATCCCTCCAAGCTCACCGTTTGACTCCCTCCAAGGACTGCTGTCAAAGACTGACGAAAACGGCGTCTTCAATTTGTCGAATATCGAATCCTCTCAGCTCTTGACTCATCCTCAGGGCGAGCTCGAGGTCGTCTTGGGGGCCCAGCCCTCAACAATCGATTACAACGAAGACTTCTTTACCGACTTTGTTGACATTGATTTCACCGAGTTGCAACGACAGTTTGATTCCTTGACGGAAGGCGGCCCGAGCTCCTCCCTACTGGGTTCCTCTTCCCTCCACGAGGACTTTCAGTCCCTGTTCCAGACTCCCAATAACCCCGAGCTTCAGGCGTATACTTCTGCTCAGCAACGTCAACCTAGCATTTTCACGCAGGACATGATGGACTTTCTTAATTTTCAGGCTGCGGAAGACGCTACTCAGGACACTTCTCCCACCACATCCCCCGATCCTATCCCCACTACTGTCTCCCCCCAACAGGTGAGCCTCCCGAGTCCTCAGGAGGCTGCGGTAATGTCCATCTTCACTCAGATGACGAACACGCCCACTGTTGCTTCTGGTACATCGTATGTACCACCTCCTGGTGCAATTTACTCATCGACGCGTCGGGTAGCGGCTAGCTGGAAGCCATCCTTCGCTATCTCTCCTTCCCAAATGGACGAACCCGTCCAATCCTGGGCTCTCCAAGCAAACTGAGTACATTTGGCTCAGCGTCACTCAAGGGCTGTCGTCGCAAAAATTCGACTCGATCGTTGTTTCATCTCATGACCCTGCTATCTTTCCGGGCCTCAAGGGCCCGCCGCCGCTTCATCCGACATGTTATCGTCTGCTTGCTTTCAGTGTGCATAGTTTTGGTCAACTATTGTTTTCTCTATGCTATCACTCCCTCGAGCTCATCTTCACCGTATACCAACTCGTCGCTTTCTTTGCGTCGGTCACTTGGTCGTTGCCTCGATTGTCATTTCCAGAGCTCTTGCCTAATGCTTCTTTATTCTTGCAATGGACTTATTTGATATCTCAATTATCGCCTCTTACCATCCGCATCCCATCTTCTAGCAACCCTATCTCCATCCACTTCTTCATATTCCGATCATCACTTGACACTTTCACGCCTGTACTTTTCTATTCATCCCATAATCGTACAATCTTCTTTTCATACCGGCGTTTTACATATTGCTTTCCAACGTCTTGCGCTTCATTGATCCATCTTGTTCCTAACTCTTTCCACACTGAACTGGGTTTCACTAAATAGCGCTGGCACGCTTTTCTTTTTTATCATCGTATCACACTAATTGTTCATGATGTGTACCAATCAATCAACCCATAACCAATGTAACCATGCTCTTTAAATGAAAGCGAGTTTCAATCGTCTTCAAGTGTCGTCTGTTAAAGATTCACCCTGGTTCGTCATTTGGTCAATCAGAATTGCGTCATTGGTCGAATAGCCTAAATATTCATTCGTAGCCACGAAGCCCGAGGGCCGAATGCATCGTTAATTGACGTGCTCCATTCCCTCGGCATTTCCCGGACTCCAAGAACCTACCTTCCGCGTGGGTGTTCCCGACACGACATGTCCAGATAGGGCGAACAATGGTACCGTTGGTCCGGAACGTTTCCGTTTTCTCTCGCGCGTGACTTGCTGTGCGCGCGTTGCCACGACATGGCCATTGTTCGGTGTCTCGCCGGTGACCGCCGAGTGAGCCCTCGTTTCATTTGCCATCTCGATTCTACACGTATCTTGTGCAGGGATGTCAGGGCGTCCAACTGTCATGGATAGACGGTCCAGCCTTCGGATCGTGGAACGCGGGGCATACGGACTTGAAGGACAGCCCGGATTGCCTCCGAGACACGTTCGAAACCTATATTCAATACGGTAGACTTGTTACAGTCGTCCTGTGGTCATGGCGTCGCGTCCTACGACCCTCTTCTGAAGCCGAGGCCCCGGGCCGTTCCAGATTTCCAGCGACGGTTCCTTGATCCCATCGAACACGTGTTCTGGGAGGACAATGGAGAAGCCTTCACGGAGGGAATGCGAAGCGATGGTTTTTTTTTTCTCCCTCCTTTTGTTGTCGTTGTTGTCGTTGGTTTGGCTTCTTTTCCCAGTTTGGAGACACGTTTGAACGCGTGGCGCCCATATTGAAGGCCTAACTCCAAGTTCCTATCACCGTCACTGACGGATCCTGACTACGCCAGTCCACGTGCGCTGGGAATCCCTGACTTGCTGTAGTGAGTGGTAGATCTGGGGTGTGCAGGGTGAGTTAATCTCTGAAAGTTTGTGGGGGCGTGAGAGCCCCGCTTACTGGCCCCTGAATTCAGAGCGGAACACGGGCCTGAGTTTCAAGGCTCGCATAACAGGGGGCAAAATATACAGTGCTGGGCTGTGTGCGAACCGGCCTTGGAATTCGCATTGGCAAGTTCCATGCAGCCTGGGCATGCGGTTGTATGGGTGGTATGTCCGAGTCCATGACTCGGATGCAAAGAACTCTACCCTATGACTTAGCAGGGACCCTAGAGCTAGGCGGTAACAATGGAAGTTGGCTGTGGCTGTCACAAAGAATGATAAAGGCGAGCATACTCACTATGTAGCTTGGTTGAATACTGGGTCAGGCCCAGGCCCGCGCGGCCCGCTCTGCGCATTACGACCAAGGTTTGTGCAGACCCAAGCTCTTTGCTTCAGCTTACATCTCACTGTATGGCATGCATATAGTAATATTGCTGTGACCCCACAGTCGTCTCGCATGATGTCATGATCCAAATTGGTGGACAATGCATGTTAAAGGATTTAAAGGCAGAGCCCGAATCTGATATCGGTGCTTATCAGCCTCATGTTGCGTCATTCACCAAAACATTTACATCCATGCGCCACGCAATTCATCTCCCAGAGATCCTCTTACCACTAACGAGGATTAATCGTGAACACGCGAGACTCATGCGTTCACGATCAATCCTCGTAGCGGTACCCGTGTTTGAGCCACCCGGTTAGAACATCTCGAGCCTGCAAAGAACAAGCGCTAGACATGCTTTGGTCAGATTTGTCCAACATATCTGCTTTAGCACGATGTGTTCCCGATGCTGTCCGCTCAGAACCAATTCATAAGGCACTTGTCATCTCGGGTCAGCCTCCACACATATTTATCTATCTCCATCGTAGCAATATCCATTTCAAAGACCACTCCCCGAACTTGAGTGGTCTAACATCCAGGATTTGCGTCTGGATCTTTCTCGACTGTACACTCATGAAAGCATATATTTAGGGTTCCATTGATATGCATGGGGCATCGACTTTGTTGTCGCATTTTCGGACCTGACATGGTGCGAGATAGTATCCGGGTGTTTTTTTTTCGTTACAAATCTCTTCGCTCATACCCAACATCGAGCAATAAAAGAACTCGGTGTCAGGTTTACTGGGCCCCCTTGCAGACAGCCTGCCCGGCTTACAGGCGACGACCTTATAGATCTTGGGTCTCAACGACCCGACCTCGAAGATTCTATCATGATTATCATCGACAGTTCAGGTTGGCGTTCCGCCGCCGGCTCATCCTTTACGGTCTCATCTGACTCCTCCAAACATGCCCTGTGTTGTGCAATGTCTCCGTCCAGTTGCTTTACGTCCATTCCAGACTCTGGGCATGGACGTGTCGGATGGCCTGCGACAGTTTGAGAATGTCATTGGGAACGGACATGATTACCGGGTTGAGTGTGGGCGTGGAGTAGCGCTGATCATGTGGTGATCGTGTTTGTTGCGATCGTGTTTCCCCTTGTTGTTTGATTTCCTGTAAGATCGACACGCAAGTACTCGAGATTTGAGATGCTCTTGTCGAAACGGGAAACGATCAACCTTGGGATCGGACTGGATGTGGTTTGTCCTCAAGTCGCATTGGATGTAGACACTCTTGTCCATCTGTCTCGTATGCTTACATTGACGCGGCTCAACTTCATCCCGAGCGTTACACTCCCGGCCTCCTACCAGCCCCTTGTCGGCTCAAACTTGCACCACGTGAAATTAAGAGCCAAATCGTTGCGACCAACTTCACACCTACTCTCCCAGGCTCTGCTGTTTGCTGTCACATATCTTACTGCCTCGATTGGCAACCCTCCTTCCAGGCAGGAACTAGGCTCCTCCTTATTATCCGGTGTTCCGACATCTAATACTGGTAACACTATCAAGAAATTACGATTAGGTCAATCTCTCCTTTCCGTTGGTGCCCGTCGCTCGGAGGCTCTCCTCCTTGACTTTTTCGAAGGCTTGCGACCATGGATGGCCTTGAGTAATCTTCGCTACATAGAGCTCGATATTGAGTTCAATGTGGGTTTGGCAGATACCCAAGTGCTCACGTTGGCGTCAGCTTTGAAGGTTTGTTAGTAAACGTGGGTCAGGGCTGGAACACGACGGGTGAAATTACGCCGGGCGGACTTGTACAATGTTGCATATATGTCGGTCGCTCCGTCGGACTGCCCTCCCGCTCGATACACGAGGTCATACCGAAGCGCCGTCGAGCCTCGGATCGAGCCCTCCACCCAAGATATCCTCGGCGCTATTATTGAAACGGAATCTGTTTTGGTCGTTGCCGCGTTCTTTTATGGTATTAGTGCAGGATGCTCCAGGTCAGACTTCATCCTCAATACTTGGGACGGTAGGGCGATGGTATGGTTCCCGAATATGAAGCTATGCAGGGAATTTTGGGAGGATGTACGTGATTCAGTCTGTGAAGCTCATGGCTGATTCGAACGTAAGTTATCATTTGAATACGGGGGCGATTAGCACCAGGCTACCCTTGACAGCTTAGTTTGATTGCATGGACAGGTCACGGTCGATGTGTGCTATACAAAATTTTTGTTTTCCTTCGTTCCCGCACTTGGCGTTCATACATTTTTGTTGGGTCATACACTTACTACATGTCAGGCACTGTCGATATCACGTTGGTGATACTTGTACGCTTTCGTTCTCGTCGACAATGACGCGTTCCAGAATAGAAGGCGCTATTGCCTTTCCTCGCTTTCCATTGGGTTTCATTGAACCCTGGCATGTGTGCGAGGCATTTCCCTCCCACCCTCGCATCGCGGTTATTTGTGCGTGATGAGTAGAGTGGGCACCAACTTCCACGAGGAACCGCCGAGCGAGAGCAGAGACGTGTATGGACCGGTATCCAGTAGCTTCAGCGAGCACTCAATCACCCACAGATATGGAACTCTAGCCTCGGGCGTGGACATGACCCTGAGAATCGTATCCAAGTCATTTCAGACATGCCTCGTAGAACATCCTTCAAGTTTAGTCATGGGCCGTCGACATCGTCTTTGCACCGATGGCAGTCACCAACTCGGAGTGCTCATACGCTTTCACGCACTAGTCTTGTGTTCGAGCTGCCACTCCACTTCGCCCCGAATACTCTCCAACATGTCCTCGGTCACATACTTGGGCTTCCATCCGAGCGCGCGCGCTCGTTTCGCTCTGCACCTATTGTTTGCACCATACCACGCCCGGAGCTGTGTACAAGACATGCACCATACGGTCAGATATACGTCGACACCTGAAACGCGGACGTACATGTTCATTCCCGGGTCTTGCATAATCTTCCTCGTCAAACGACGTTGGCGTCCGTTCATTAGGGGGGCACACGCCAAACTCGACGAGGGCCTCGCCAATCCGTTCAGAGATCTCTCTGCCCAGGCATTCGCCGTTTTCACCAAAGTACAAACCATTGCGTCCGTGGCCTGCACGGCCGTCGAGAATGCCATCGTAAAGTACCATGTACAAGTCTCCGACTTCACGAACGGCAGGGGATCGTCAACTACATCGCATACAAAAGGGAAAAGAAGACGCACTGTCGTCGACGTGAACGTTGGACCAAATATGGAGTCCCAGACCGACCATGCCCGCGCGTCTCCGCGTGATACATACTTTGACGAGCTTGGGTATCTCGACCGAGCGTGGGTTCCGGATGCCGAGGTCAACGAGCTTACCGGTGGCAAAATCATAGATGGTGGGGGGCAATACGATATGTGTGCGTGCGTATCCTGTATGTAAAAGAACCACACGAACGCAACGTTAGGTGGCGACGTTGGTATTGCAAACAAGACGCACCTTCACTGTCAGCGGCAATAACAAGGGGGCCAGTGAGGCGATGGGGATCGGTGTGTGGAATCGTCTCGAGCTGATCGAGGTCCGTGTCGTCCCAGATAATGTCAGACCCATACATTCCTTGTGCGTCATCATTCAATACATCTAGTCAGCGCCCACCCGCGGTGAGTGCGTTAGTCGAGACAGATGTCTGATGAAACGCACCTGTTCCAGACTAGAAAACCACCCCAGCCGGGTCAGCAAGGCGGTCAAGGTGGTTCTGTAAAATCACTTACAGTGTGAACGAGAATGGGTACAGTACCCGTCACTTGATGCCTCATCTTCAAGCCTCTCAGAACGGCCTCACACCCTTCAACATGATCCGAGTCTGCCTAAATGGTCATCGTCAGCGACTACATACCTATCCACCCATGAAAGAAAAACGTACGCAAGCGAAGACAACATCGCTCTTGGATGCTTGTCGCTCAATCAGCGCCCCATCCTCGAGGGACCCAACGACAGTCTTGACACCGATCGCCTTGAATAAAGGTATTTTGGCGGGGTCACGGACGAGGGCTGTGATCTCCGAGTTGGGGGCAGTGCGGTGCTGGAGAAGGCGCTCGAGCACGCCGCCCCCGATGTAACCTGACGGTCATGATCAGAGGTATGAGACCCAGGTGACATCGACACATCTTACCTGTTGCACCAACGATGAATATCTGTGTCTTGGTCGACACCATCATGGGGATGGGAGACGACGTTGGAGGGTTGAACCTCGTTAATCCCGCCTTTCATTTCTGGGTGCCAATTGAGCGAAGTGGTGCTCATAATGTAAGCGAAGGTCCAGGAAGATGCCGGATAAGGAAGACACGGTTGTCCTCCGCGGACCACCACATAAGTGGATGCCTGATACCAGTGATCCGTGCATTGGTCCAGTAATGTCAATGGCTCGATAGTACTCGTGTCGAGCGGGACTGCATCGGAATCGAGGGTAAATAACATGTACAAGCCAGACGAAGTCCCATGCATGTTCATGGGGGCACCGCACGACTTCAGCAGGAAAAGCCGACGAATAAGACTCGATACTCATTTCATGGAGACCCACTTCTCGAAATGAGACGGTAACAAACAATTTTTGACCGGGGGCTGCGACCGCGGACCAACATACGGCTGAACTGTATTGTATCCACGGACTCTGAGTCGGCACTGATATTGGAGTGTCGGTTCATATCACATACATGACTTGGAGCAACTCGCACCGCTGCCGAAGGATACTGCTAAACCTTTATTTAAGTCAAATTGTTCCCCATTTAGTTCCATTCCGTCGATATCCCAACAAAGATATCACCACCTCTCACGCAGTGTCGAGTCGCAGTGACTCGACACTAGACTAATGAATGCCATCGTCAAAACGAGCAAAAGCCGCTTGTGTTAGTATCAATCTTGATAGCACAAGCTAGCACACAAATTGTCGGTGTTTTGCAATCTTACCCTCGTCCCTAACTTCCTACCATACCTCTTTCTCCATCAGAACGTGCGACAGCCCTACCGATTCGCACAAAAATTCTGATATTTTTGTCGTAGCTCGACGGGCGTACTTCTGTGAAGTGACATGACATGGTTACCAGGCTTGGAAAAGTGGTACATACCCAAGAGTGATTCAAGAACGTCGACTGATTGCATCCATAACCCGTCTCAACACCTCATCCCAACGGTCCTTGTGTACATTTTGTGGGTTCCGTATCATTCCACAGCCGCTCCATGCAGAAAAGTAAACATCAGAGCAAGATACGAGGCTCGCAAAGAAAGCGGTAACGGCCGGCATAGAGTCTACTTCAATCATGGCATCGGGGATGCGGATAGCAGATCCCGGTGGCAAGGTCACACCGAGGCTCGCTGGCGATTCGCGGCATTCGGTATAACCGCGCGTGTCGATGGCGAGGCCAATCTCGCTCAGCGACTGACATGTCTGCAGAAGCTGTAGCAGACCGTTTGCTGTGCTTCCACATTCCGTGTTCCAACCTCAGTCCTCATTTATCAACAGGGTTTCCAAGTGCGGCCATGCGGATGCCAATGCGAGGAGTTCGTTGTCCGTTAGGTCCACGTTCCACCCGATATTAAGCTTGAGCTGACGAAGATTGAACGCCATGAATGGCCGCAAGTCTTGCAAGCAAAGTAGGAGGGCCTCGGAACGAACATTATTCTGGAGGTTATTCTGGAGGTGAGGCGGTTGATCCAATCGCAGTCTTTCAATAGTGTGACCAGCATTGGATGTCTGGACACTAGCGGAGAAGGAAGAAACTTCATTCCTGGAAGGACAGCTTCCCATGACGGCACCAAGACCCGTGATAACAGGCAGTTGAACCCGAGAGAGGAATCGCGAAATCAGTTCTAATGATACGGCGTGTAATGCGAGTTCGTGCAGGTTGGAGAATACAAGGGGTGAGTCGGAAGCTGCCACTGGCAATGTAGCGTCGAGCACGAACTCGAGTTGAGTCAACGAAGGCATGTGAGATAGACACACAAGAGTGTCCGCGTCCAGGGCGACGTGAGGACACACCACAGATGAGAGGTTTCGCCAACGATGCATATAACTAGGTTCAATTTTGCGGAACGTGTTTTCGAGGTGAAACCCGTCAATGACAATGTAAAGCTTCCTGATACTCGGGGAGAACTTGGGAAACAAGTCAAGAGAGTTTGTAAACAAACGTGGATCGTTGAAATATACATGGAGGGAAACCAGGGATGGGAGAGGCAGGTGTAACAAAGGCATAGTTTTCATTGTGTAATCACAATAGAGAGTAGTGCTGCGAAAGCTGACGTGCACGCATTGGATGCGACGGGTATAACTTTGAAGGCTATCCCATTCAGTCCGAGTAAGAGGTCTTGTAACAACATACTCCTTTGCAAAATAACAGAAAAAATGACAAGATATTCATAAACAGAGCATGCGGTAAAACTGGAAGCCATCTCACCACAGTGTTACAGTATCTTCCGGACACCGTATGGAATGCTTCGGGAAGACACCGTACCAGTGGGGACAAGTCACTCAAGCCCCTCCAGAGTAGGTCAAGCGCTGGGTCTTTGAATACGCGACATGTTCTGGCCAGAGCGAGTAGATCGGATGTACTATCGTCTTCGTCCTGATATGCGCTCAGTAGGTCCAGCGGAGTACAGTAGGAGAAAATGATGGAAAGGATCTCTCGTATCTCAAGTGCGTGATGCATCCTTAGCTCTTGCAGGCGAAAGTCGAACGAAGCTTCAACTTGAATGGATCAAGTTAGTAAGTTTCTGGGGAGCGTGGGAGCGACTGTGTCGCTCCGGGACTCTTCCGAATCCTGCTACCTTGAAGTCATCAATTGTTCCATGCAGCCCAGCCTGCTTGGAGTAGTAATATCATCCGTGGCTCAACGGCCGTCCCATATTCTGACACCACCTCGCTATTGACATGACCTAGACTCGGACGTACGGTCCAGGGCCCGCTCATCGGACCGATTCGCTCCCGTCTCAGTCCCACGTTCACGATCGCCATTCCAGACAACAAACTCGAATTCCTCCATCCCAATCTCGTGATCCTGCCCGACGAGCTCGAGGATGCCGAGTGGAAATACGGCGTCTCTCTGGCGGCGTGGAACGATGGGAGACCGGGTACGACTGGCGCTCACACGAAAAGGCGCTCAATGATGCCCTGCCCATGTTCACGAGGGACATTGACGTGGACGAGTTTGGGACGCTCAACCTTCACTACGTGCACGCGAGGAGCACCGTGGCCAACGCGATCCCGTTATTTTATTCCCATGGATGTACGTCCGGTCCGTTGAACGTCGGTGTTGTAGTCTACTCACCGAGAGTTTGTGTGCCTAGGGCCTGGACTGTTCTATGAGGTTCAAAAGTTGCTCCCGCTGTTGGCTGGGATGTCACCGGACCACCCAAGTTTTCACGTTGTGGCATTGAGTCTACCGGGGTATGGATTTTCGGAAGCACCATGGAAGCAGGATTTTGTAGGCAAACAGTACGCGGAGGTATGTATGTTTTCACACACGCACACAGCATTTCAATCGCTCATCTCCTGATAGGCACACAAGTTGATGTTAGCGTTGGGATATGGCGAGTATGGTGAGGTCACCCTGTCGACGTTCCGCCGATGGGTACTGATCACGACCTTGAACTCTCTAGTCACCCAGGGCGGTGATTGGGGATTCCTAGTACGTACATACGATTAGTTCCATTCCGGGTTACTCACCACTCCCCAGGTTACGGCTACTGTGGCCTTCGAATACGGGGGAAAACATCACAGGGCCTGGTACACGAGCTTTGCGCGGTAAGTCCTAGACACATCCTACCGTCTGTACGCAACACCCGCTGACGTTTAGTGTCTTTTAGCGCACTACCCCCTTCTCCCTTCAGAGAAACTGCACAATTGAACGGACGGTTATCCATGGGAGGACGATGAAGGTACGTCACTTGGAAATTGAGATCGCGGTCTGTCCTGATCCAGCGCTAGTCCTGACGTGGATTTCCATCTACTGGTTCTCTTGCGCCGGTCCTGCAGCATCATTGAGGATCTATTTCGAGGTCATGGGGGGTACATTACAACCAAAGTTTGAGTGGCCCCGATCACCCACTATTCCGATGGGTATCTCGTCCTTCCCGAAATGCGATCACTCTGGAATGCCTCCAGGATGCCGGGGGATTCAGGAAGGCCCGGTAGGCCCAAAGTTCCATCATCACTTTCCCACCCACGGGCCACACCTCACGTTTGCCTCGTGTCACATTCGGATCTGCAAAGGATTGGATCACGCACTTGAGATACAAGAGATCCTTTCCGTCATTTTTTCCCATCGTCCTCTGCAAGTAAGCCTTCCGATCTACTCGCTTTGGCCAGAACATGTTGCGCATTCAAAGAACCAGTACTTGATGTACTCTGGAGCGTCTTGCTCGACTTGACCCCACTGGCGCGGTGTCTTCCAGGAGCTTCCCATCGAGTATTTCCATATTCAAACACGGTGAGTTTGTTTCCAAATGTTCGGCATCCCTTATTTAGTGAATATCTTTCGCTCTCCTCTGCCGTTCTGCGATTCAGTATTCATTTACAAGACCGTTAACGCACACCGAGTGGAATATCCTTCAAAGTTACGCAAGTCGCATCCGATATGTACATGACTTCAATCAAGGACTCGACTGACAATTGGTTGGTACCTTCTTGAACCCATCTACCACTGGACCACTCTTCCCCAACCTCCGCACCCCCACCTCCGCACTCTCCGTTGTGCATACACAGAGGCCATCATGCCTGTGTTGCATATGCCTTTCCCATCCCTAATGACCCTTGATGTCTCGTTTCGGGATCCAGGTTTGTTCCAAAATTCTTTCGAATTCTTTCCCAAGTACTCTCCAGATATCAGGAGACTTTCTATTCGCCTGTATTCCCCCGCAGCTATAGACGGGTTCGTGAAAATCGAACTCTATTATATGCGCTGCTGGCAAATTTTTTTATTGTGATCGTGTTTTTCATCTGTTGTTTGCCTGCTTAGACTCAGATGCGCTATGAGATCGAGGAGTGGATGTCAAGGGGTGTACCCAGAACCAGACTATCATTGCAGGATTTGGAGGACTATGGGTAGATAGTGGTGAGACCAAGTGTAAGCTATCCGGTCCTTCAGGGTGGTCGTTTGTTCCTTTGTTTCCAATTCTATCTATTATGTACAAATCTATGATTCGATCAGTGACACCTCGCGTAGCCTGAGGTTGCCATGCAATAAACAGCGTCCAAGTACACACATTCATGCCTAAACAGACAGGATCGGAGTGGCCCGGGCTGCAAGGTGAGATCTCCGGGCCGGTGCTTTGTAGTTGCCACGGGGTTTGCCCTTGTTGCCACCTTACTTCGCATCCAAACCTGCAAGACGATGCATCACGCACTGGAGATGCAAGAGATCTTGGCCAGTATTTGTTCACATTTATCTCCATGTGATTGGAACACAACAGAATTCAAAAAAGCTACTCCCAATCTAGCTGCTCTAGCCAGAACATGTCACACATTCAAAGAACCGGCGCTTGATGAACTCTGGAGAGCTTTGATCGATTTGTCCCCAATGGTGCGGTGTGTTCCAGAAGCATCCCATCCTGTATCTCCGCAATCAAGCACAGTGAGCTCGTTTCAAATGTTTAGCATACCCTATTTTTCATTTTTCCTGTCTGTGAAGCAGTATTTGTTGACCAGGCTGCTTACCCAGACTGAGTGGGATATCCTTCGAAGTTATACACATCGCATCCAATATGTACACTATTTTGGTGGACTCGACTGGATATCTGTCGGGACCTTCTTGACCCCATCTACCACTGAACCACTCTTCCCCAACCTCCGCAGTCTCCATTGTCAATATACAGAGAAAAACATGGCTCTGCTACATCTTCCTCTCCCGTCCTTAGTGTCCCTCGGTGTCAGCTTTGATAATCCACGTCTATTCCAGAATTCTGTCGAGCTGTTTCCAAAGCACTCTCCAGATATCAGGAAGCTTTCTATTGGCCTGCATTCCCTTACAGACGGGTTCGTGAAAATTGAACCCCATTATATGTGCCGCTGGAAAAATCTGTTGCGCGTGGATTGTCATCGCGTCGCCTTGGACATGGACGATCTTGTACACCTATCCCGCATGCCTGCATTAACCCATCTCTCCTTCATACTGAGCCCAACATTGTCAGCCTCCGACTCACTTCTTATCTTCTCCAACTTGCACAAAGTGGTATTACAATCCGAATCATGGAAACATTTTTTGCGATTCCTCTCCCAGACTCGACTTCCTACTATCACGGATTTTACAGTCCACATCAGCGACTATTCTCCCAGGCTGCAACTCTCCTCCTTATTCAGTCTCCTGAGATCCAATACCGGTCTCACCATCGAGAGTTTACAATTGTATCTTTCGTCCGACCTTGCAAGTAATGTTATTCACTCGGAGACTCTCCCACTCAGTTTCCAAGACTTGTGGCCCTGCATGGCATTCAGCAATCTTCGTCACATGGAACTAGATATTGAGTGCAACGTGCACTTGACGGACAGTCATGTCCTAATGTTGGCATCAGCGTGGCCCAAGCTGAACAAACTCCTCATTAATGAGGCTTTTGGTTGGAACACTACAGATGGAATCACCCCAGGTGGACTCGTTCGACTTTTGCAGACCTGTCCGTCACTTCATTCGATCGCCCTCCGCCTTGACACACGAGGTTATACCGAAGTGCCAGCAAGCCTCGGACTGACATTTCCATCCAAGACTTTTTTCATCGTGATCAATGTCCTCGACTCGGTTATTGAAGTGGAATCGGTCCCTGCCCTCGCCACTTTCTTTTGTTATCTTAGAGCGGCATGTTCCAGTAGCAAGTCGCACTTTGGTCTCTATGCCTGGGATGATGACGATACGGCAATGATGAAGCTCCCAAATGCGACGGTGTATGCAGAACGTTGGTGGGATGTACGTCATAAAGTCTATGATGGTTACAGATGGGGGGACGACTGGGACCGTGACTATCAATAGCGATTGGCACCGGACAGCTTAGCTTGATTCCACCGTGACGGATAAGTCAATTAGCGTTGTGCATACTTTGTTTTATTTCATTCACTTGGCGTTTCATGCATTATTGTCCATCATTCCACGACTCTCCCAGGTGATTGGGAAAGGACACCCAGCATAGACACATGTCGAATGGAATCATTGATTCAAGACCAGAACCATCTTGTTGACTAAAGGGGTACTTATCCTGTTGGCAATACTTGTTTGCTTTCCATTCCCATCATCGACAACGAAGAGGCATTCCCTGCCAAAGTCACAATTCAGAGAGTGCCCAAGTAGTCTCCTGTTGAAACAGGACGATGGCAGACTTTCTTGTGGAGCTGCACGTGCGCGGATCGGAGTTGAACGTTGAAGCTTCGAAGCTCCAGTCAATATCATACAGTACAAGAGCTGAAAGAACAGCTGCTGGTAGAGCACCGCACCTGGCACCCTTTCTAATCAGACCGTTCATTCAACCGTTCATTCACGAGTCACGACGGCCCTCAAGAACACCTACTCGTCGGACACTTCACCCTCCTCCTCTGAGTCCTCAGCTTCGCCTTCCAGGTGGCATTGCTAGTAAAAAGTTGAACAATTATCCAATCATGCTTGACGACTTGGGAAATGCCGCCTGCTGGGTGCGGCCCCCTTGCTTGACCACTAAGCAGTTCTGGAGTACTCCGAGTCGTTCACAGCCTCTTTGATGAGCTGCATGTCATTGACAGTTTGTCACAGGTCGATCCGGCATTTTCCGGTAAGTTGGATCTGCCTTTTTGCCCTTCAAGCGAACCAAGGTGTATGTATCTTAGTACTCTTGCATTAGGAGCATGCGACGCCGTCGGACACGTTCCAAGTCTTCCCTTTGCAATCAAGGTTCCACCGCTCACTTATCTATTTGCCGAATTCAAACCGCTAGGCGATGTATTCAGTCCTAGTCATTACCAGTCATAATGCCATCAACTTTATTACTAAAACGACTGCGGCAAGGTTACGAAGTCGTACGGCAGATAAACCTGCTCGCGAATGAACGACCCTGTTGGACAGCTTGCGCAAGTACTTATAGTGATGCCATGACTCGAGGCGTCTTTGCTGCCCCGCACGCAGCATTGTAAACTCCAAACCACGCGATTCGTTGCATTACCATGACGCCATCTGTTGCGCCTGTCCTCGTGGTGAGTCTCTTGGAGTGTTATTCAATCGATAAGTAACGTAGACCTTGTGGGGTACATTACTATTAGGCTGGTGCCGGCCCATCCGGACTCGTTGCTGCGCTCACACTGTTGCAAAACAACATCCCCGTTCGAATCGTCACCAAGGAACTCGATTACAGAATGGGCCAGCGCGGCAACGGAATTTGGGTGAGCCTCGATGGAATGTACTATGTGGACGCACACTAATAGATCGTTTGACACTTTGTTGTTTCGATAGCCTCGTACCTTCGAAGTATTCCACTCTCTCCGCGCTTTCGAAACCCATCAGCGCGCCAGACCATTACTTCCTTTACGCGAATACAAGCCTGGCACGCTCGAGCCTCAGAAGACCTTCTTGATGGTTTCCTACAACGAACCAACCCCTTCGATCCCTTATGCAAGTACACATCAACTCTCTTTGGGGACGATGATTAATTGTGCATGTTCCGTAGAATAATCCGATGTTCCTCGGCCAGCCATCACTGGAGGGTATTCTACGTTCTCACCTCGAAAAGTATGGCTGTTCCGTCGAACTGGGCACAGAACTGGTATCGTTCGAAGATGAGGGGGAGCGCGTCCTTGCAAAGTTGGTCAAGAGAAAGGACGGTGAAGAGATCTCTGAAACGTTTGAGGCTTCGTATCTCATCGGGGCGGATGGTGCCAAAGGTGTGTAACCGAACCACCCTTTCTTTGTATGGAATGAACCAAATTTTCTGCTAGGAGTCACCCGAAAACAACTTGGGTTGTCATTCCTTGGCGAAACCAAGCAAGATTTTTCTTCTGTCATCGGAGATCTGTGCTTGGAAATTGAAGGAGTGGACAGAGGGGTATGCAGTCCACGGAATAGTTCATGTGGGACGATTCATTGAAGTTTCATCTAGCACTGGCACTTCTTCGGTGACAGATCGTCCAACTTGTGGGTTCGATTCCGACGTTATTTGTGCGATATATCTAATCTCTGGGTAGCTTGATGCTTCTTCCATCGGACGAGGTGGCTCCTGATGGCTTTCAGTTCCTGCTAACTTCAAAGACGCATGAACCGAAACAGCTGCTCGCTGATGAGAAGTTGATGGTCAAATGCATGTCTGAAGCAATGGGACATGATATTAATATTAGAAAGTCTATCTTCCTGTCAGAGTTCCGGTAAGCCATATTATCAAGACGATATCACGGATCCTACATAACTTGAGACAGGCCCAACATCAGGATGGTCGACAAGTTTGGCATTGGTCGAGTATTTGTTGCTGGGGGTGAGACAATCACGTATCTCTTCGACTAGCCTGTGCTCACTCACATATGCATACTTCGTGCAGATGCAGCGCAGTATGTACACTGACCTTTCTATGCAGGCTATGTCTGACCTTGCTTCTTAGCGTTCACAGTCCCACTGGTGGCCAGGGTCTAAACTCAGGTGTCCAAGATGCTGTATGTATTTTCGGAGCAGCCTTCTCTTCGTTGCTGATACCGTTGTTTCGATAGTTCAACTTGGCGTGGAAAATCACCCTGGTTTACAAAGGTCTCTCCCCAGTCACCCTCCTCGACTCGTACACTACAGAGCGTCTCCCCGTCATCGCTGAAATGCTCAACATCACCACCGGAGTCTTGAACAAGCTACGCTCCGAGTCGTCAACGATCGAAAACGCCATGCAGCGCGACAAGAAGCTGAACATGCTCGGTGTGAATTACCGGTCGAGCCCGATCGTGGTGGACGAGTTCACGCAAGCCGAACCCGTGAACGCGTACGGGCTATTAGAGGAGGGCGTGTTGGTGGCGGGAGATAGGGCGCCGGATGCGCCAGAGTTAGGGCTAGTTGTTGCTCAAGCGACCGGTGAAGCAGAGATGGCGACGAGGCTATTTGACGTATTCCGCCCGATCTGTCACACGGTGCTCGTGTTCGCTCCGGACGTGGCGTCGGCGGGGGATGTCCTTGAGGTGCTGAAGAGGTACCCTGAGGATGTCGTTCGGCTGGTCATCGTCCTTGCACAGGGTTCCGAAGTGACAACGGGAGCGCAGGCGGACGTTGTCGTCGACCGAGGTGGACATGCTTACCAGGCGTACCTGGCGGTAGTGGGAGAGAAACGAGTGGTCGTGGTGAGGCCTGATGGTGTCGTGGGTGCCATCGTGCACGGCGCTGAGGGGGTGGGGCACTACTTCGGCAAGATTTTTGTTTAGGATTGACGAACGAATCAACCAACGTGTATAAGTTCATGTTAGCGGTGTTGTATATACCTTCTGCAGTCTCCAATCGCCAATACTATGTACTAAGTAGTACGCTTGCATCACGTGATGTCAAGTTGACAGCAATCCTAACTCCAACTTGAACTTCTTGGCAAAATGGCCAATGTGACTGAAGAAAAACGCGATCGCACCACTACTGTGGCGAGAATATATATCATGCACTCCATGTCCAAAATACCCTCCTTAATATCTTTGGTCGCTGTTACTCCACTGGCAGCACATCGCGTCCATTCGGGACCCTGATGGATGCCGTTCCATTGCTGTGCTTACCAGAACCTGTCGCGCATTCAAAGAGCCAGCCTTGGATGTGCTTTGGTCAGAGTTGATCGACCTAACACTTCTACCACGGTGTATTCCTGACTCTTGTTGTGTTACCCGGGCCAGCAGAGTCACTGGCATCCCGAATCGGATTTTCATGTGGAATCCTTAGAATGTTATCTTAGAATATTCCTGAAAAAAGGGACAAGCTCTCTACCCTGACTTCAATCGCTTGTGAGCTGAACCTGATCTCAGTGAGTCAGTACGCACATGACATGGACTGTTCACTCAGAAATGGGGTTAAGAATACAAAATTAGATTAGCGAATCCAAGTGCAGGAACCCACGAAACACTGTTTCACTGTAAACGCATGAGACGATGCCGTGGATGCTCTATCAAAATGACCGATAGAGCAATAGACGGACCCACCACTACGGGATGTGATAATTCGCGGAAGGTGAGCCAGGCCAAGAATCACTTTCTGTCCTTGCACAAGTACTTTCGATCTGGTAGGAAACGTTGTCAAGAGTTGTCTGAGCAGGCTTCTGTGTTACCGAGGTAGACATAACAGTCAGGGAGAATGATACAGGTTGTCGGGCTGATGAGCGCCATGTGATGAAAGTTTGGCGTGAACCGGTAAAGTAAACGGGGTGGAATGAAACTCGATGGGCTGTCTTGGAAGCGGAACAGGGGACCGCTCTTGAAAGAGAAATGATATTCCTCACAGATGCCATCGACGGACAGGCCAGGAGATGACGAAATGGTCGCGTATCTTTGGGTGCTCGATGACGGAGTATCTTCATGGCCCTGCTCGTGTTGATGCAGCGTCGGCGGCGGACGTCTCCGAGGTGTTGAAGAGGCATAGTGGTGTTGTCGTTCGGCACTGATCATCCTTGGGTTCTGAGGTGACGACAGGAATGCAGACGGACACTGTCGTCGATCAGAGTGGACCCACTAACCTGGCATAAGAGGGTGGTCGTAGTGAGACCTGATGTAGCCGTGGTCATTGTGCACTGCGCTGAGGTCAGCCCGGGATGTCACGACATGTCACTGGTACAACTTGTCACGACGTAACCAAAGACCATCTAAACTTGATCTAGACACGCATCATGAACTTACAGGTTCAAGCCATCATGCATCTGATTCGTGCTATACTTAGCTTCAGCTTAAGGCCTGTCACTGCGTTATTATTTCCTGTTAATTTTCTCACAACAATCTTTACCCACAAAGTTCAACGTTCGACTCCCAGTTCCTTCGATCGCGTCGCTGGAGAATGCATCACACCCTTGAGATACAAGATATACTTTCCAACATTTTCCATCACTTCTTTCTGCCGGAAGGCCACACAGCTGCTCACGATCTAGCCGCTCTGGCCAGAACATGTCGCACATTCAAAGAACCAGCACTGGATGTACTGTGGAGAACCTTGAATAACTTGTCTCCACTAGCGCGGTGTCTCCCCGAGGCATCTCATAAATTGACATCCCAGGAATATACGGTGAGATAGTTGCAAGCATTCCTCACGCTTCGTTTAGTAAACATCTTCCTTTTCCTTTTATCTAGTACTCGTTCCACAGACCGCCTACGCAGGTCGAGTGGGATGTTCTTCAAAGTTATACACGTCGCATTCGATCCATGCCATACTTCCAAGATGGACTCGGACTCGACAAGAAATCTATCAAGATTCTCTCAGACCTTCCTACCTCTGGGTTACTCTTCGCGAACCTCCACACTATCTATTGTACATATTCGAAGAAAAGTTTGCCTTTATTACACCTCCCTCTCCCATCCCTGGTTCGCCTCGATGTCCAGGTCAATAATCCACGTTTATTCCTGGATTCATTTGCGTCCTTTCCCGACTTCTTCCCAAACGTCAGGGAACTCGTCATTTCTGTGTATGGTGACACCCGGTTCATCAAAATTGGATCCAGTTGTTTTTCGTTCTGGCGAAACCTCCATGAGGTTTGTTGCCCGTACGTCGCCTTGGATGAGAATGCTATCACGCATCTTTCCCGTATGCCTGCGTTAACCCGGCTCGACTGCGCATTGACTCGGAGTGTCACATTTCCAGCTTCCAACTCCCCCCTTTCCTTGACCACCTTGCGCAAAGTGTTCTTGAATTCCTACTTCTTGGACCCTATTTCACTGTTACTCTCCCAGACGCGACTCCCTGCTGTTGAGGAATTTTCTGTCTATGTTCACAACTGCCCTTCCAGGCAGGAACTCTCTTCCTTTCTGGCCGGCGTTCAGACATCCACAGCAGGTGACACCATCGAGGAACTGGATTTGAGTCAATTGTGTCATCTCCTGGGTAACTTTCGCTCGGAAGCTCCCCTACTTGGCTTGAAAGACTTGCGGCCATGCATGGAATTCAGCCATCTTCGTGACATAACCCTCGATATCAAGTGGGACGTGGGTCTAACAGATGGCGAAGTGCTGGAATTGGCATCGGCATGGCCCAAATTGGAGTGTCTCTCAATTAACTCCGATTGGGGTTGGAATTCCCGAGGCGGAATCACTCCAGGTGGACTCGTGCAGCTTTTGCAGACTTGTCAGTCGCTTGTTGATCTCGCCCTTTGCCTCGACACGCAAGGTTATACCGAATTCCCTGAATCGCCGGCAAGCCTCGGATTGCCCCTGTCACCCACGTTTTCTAGCTTGGATGTTCTCGACTCTATTATCGAAGCAGAATCTGTGCCAGCGATCGCCACTTTCATCTCCGGTATCGCAACTTACACCGCAGGCTACTTTTCATTTTCCGCCTGGGAATGTAGGGGGACAATAGAGCACCCGAACATGGAGGAATACAGGGAACTTTGGGGTGACATAAAAGATCGAGTCTATGGATCGCTGGGCCAGCCTCTAGAGCATTGGTGATTTTTGATCAAGACAGCGAAGTCGTATTACTTGTATAAGGGTAGTACCAGGTTATTCACACTTCATATTGCATGTCTTCAAGTTAATTCTTCACTATTATAACCACCAATCCAATGAGTATGAGTAACGACGATCGGTACAAGGGAGGACTCGCGTATAACCAAACAGATTTAAGTGTGGACGACTTTACCCTGCACAAATCGTTCAAACCATTCCGTCCTTGACTTGCACCACTCTAATGGGGCTGGGGGGTGTTGCGCACCGGACTTGCTTGAGGTTTAATACAAGAGATAATGAGATTGAATTTGCAATGGTTCAACAAGTCAAGAGAAGCAACGACAAGACTTACATGAAGAACGCACCTCGCGCAAACATGCTATGGCCCGGTTCAGATCGAGCGTTCGGAGATAGTATTCGAAGGCCCACCAGAGTGGTTATTCAACGGGTCCGGGGTACTGCTTGTTGTCAGACCGTTCAGTGAAACGTGTTTCATCCCAAGGCGGGGACTCCTACTACATACCGACGAGACCAGCTAAACGGCATGCAAAGCAAACCATGGGTTATTTATTTGACTTTAATCACATCACCTTACAACCCGCGCAAAGCCAAGTTGCTGCCCAAGATCAAGTTGAAGTGGCTCGAAGCAAGATTCTATGTTAAGCCACACGCCCATTAAAACACCGCACCTGTATCCAACCCGCACCTACCAAAACCGTACAGATTGTACCACCGCGAACGACCGGTCTTTGTGCATGCAGCCTTGCGCATTTTCCTGGCAGCCAATGAAACCTTTGCATGGATTTTTATGTATGCCCCATGGAGAGTCTCCAATGATCGACGGGTTACGCCGTGTTCATCCTCCCTTGAAAACCTTCTCGGCACGCCAAAAGTGCGATATACCTGGTTCAAAGACTTTGCAGCCACCCGCCACGACCAACGTCCGATACATCTAGAAAGAACAGTGCAGAATTGTAAGCATGTATCATGAAAGACAACGTGAAAACACAAGCATGAGGCCACTTCAGCAGAAAGCAAACAAAAGCACAATCCCTTTCATCGGCCATGTCTCCAGTGGACCCATCTCCGCCGTCCCCATCAACAACGTTTCCAACCCTTTTGCCATTGACGTCACTCCAAATACCGATTCTGCACGCTACCTTGACCGCCAACAATGGCACGCGCTGACGCATTCATCCGATAATTATTGAGCACATCCACCCAAAGGATCGGATCCGGCTTCTTGAACCAACCTGTTCGTTGTTCTGATGGTGGCTGGTCCATGATGCTCTCCGTCGACCCGTCGACCCACCACCATCACATGCCGGAACGGCCAGTCCACAAATCATGCTCTCGACAGGACCGATACCAAAATACTCCTTTACAGGCACGTGCAAGCGCAAGCGTTGAAGCAGGGCGAATCGTTGCGCGATGGTAAATTTCAAGAACAACCGAACGTCTGGTTCGCCTGTAGTCGTGCCTGTAAACAAGGGAAGAACAGTTTTGGATTGTGGAGATGTGATGACGAACGGATCGTACATGTCCGACGAGTCCATTCAGGGCGTGGATGTTGTCCTCGAGGTGGGGGTGATAGCCACCTGTGAAAGAATAAGCGGTAGTCAGCGGGACGCACGGAAACCCTGTCAGCAAGGACGAGGCGCATGTTGTGAATTGACTATTGCAGTGAAGCTTTATTTCGCAGGAGAGAAAAGGCTTCGATGGCTGGTGTTGCATTCTTCTTTACCTCAAAGCGGTCCAACAAGATTCAATGTAGGTCGCTCCCTCGACAAACTTGTCAGTAAATGTCAGACACGCTATGGAGCTCGACGAACGATGTGATGTGGACGATATCTGGGGCTGTACAGTCGACGAGTACCTGGTAGGCCGGGATGTTGATGCTTGGATAGACAACCCTAGGCGTCGACGAGATAGAACTGCGATGAACCTTCGTGATGCATGCGGTCACTTAGAGTTGACGACCAGCGTGTCAGCCTGTCCTACAGGGACGCGCACATGAAATGACATTTATTCCTATGACGCCAAAGCAAAACTACGTCCGTGCCATTACCTCCTCGAGACAATCCACCGGGTAGCGATAGAACGCTTTGAGCACGCTGACGTTTCGCTTTTGAAACGCGCCTTCTACAAAGGTTCCATGTGCGAAAATCATGTCGCAGAATAGTAGAAAAGGACGCGCTTTTCTATGAACACCCGGAGGAGTCACGCCGAAAGTTGGCCCACAAAGAAGACGTCATGTTCGGGTGCGACGGAACGAAAGAGGAACTGAGTCAATGTGAGATGGAGCTGCCTTGCGTAAGCAAAGAGGATATGTAACATGCCATACGTGCGGCAAGGGCGAAAGATGGGGTGTACACAGAGGGTGCCTGCCGAAAAAAGGGAATAAGATGGAATCGATGGAGTCGAGCATGAGAATATTTACCGTCGTGGTAGGCCGAAAAGCCGGGGCTGCGTCGACGACGAGTCTTTCGGGGGCACCTAAGGAGTGATTAGGTTAGTGTCGTACTGCAGAGACAGAGGAACACACTGACGATGGACACAATGGACATGCTAAAACATGCTCCCGTGTAGCTCAACCCTCAACACGCTTTCCCGGCTCCTCGGTGCTTGCACAATGATCCCATTCCCACGTCGGGCCTGAGCGTCACAATCAGAAGTGATGAGGGCCTCGATGACTCCATCATTCGGGAACCGGACATCACGACGAGGTCACTAAGGTTTTAGCCCAAAAGAGGCGCGTTACCCTGTACCTGATGTAGGCCTAGCACGTGCGTAACTCAGACCATTGCACTGAATACGGCTCGCTCATACGTTCACACTTTTTACAACGTTTCACGTTTCCACTGGCATTGGCTTCGTCCGACTCTGAATCTGCAGGACGATGCATCACGCACTTGAGTTACAAGAGATCCTTTCCATCATTTTCCGCCACTGTTCTCCGTCGCTTTCGAACAGGAAACACTACAAAAAAGCTGCGACTGGTCTAGTTGCACTAGCCAGAACATGTCACGCATTCAAAGAACCGGCGCTCAATGCCCTCTGGAGAGTCTTGCTCGACTTGTCCCCGTTGGTGCGGTGTCTTCCAGAAGCATCTCATCAAGTATCATCATTCCCAATAAACAAGGTGAGCTTGCCATTCCCAACTATGCGTTACACTCTATTCAATGAATATTCTTGTGTGGTTTTGCGAAGCAGTATGCGTTGACCAGACCGCTTACTCAGACCGAGTGGGATACCCTTCAAAGTTACACGCGTCGTATCCGACACGTAGATAACTTCAATGGTGGACTCGACTGGCAATCGGTCAGGACCTTCTTGAATGCTTCTACCACTGAACCACTCTTCCCCAACCTCCGCACTCTCTGTTGTGAATATACAGAGGACGCCATGCATCTGTTACGTCTGCCTCTCCCATCTCTGATGTCCCTCGATGTCAACTTCATAAACCAACGTCTGTTCCGTAATTCTCTTGCGTTGTTTCCTAGGCTCTCTCCAGATATCAGGGAACTTTTTATTCGCCTGCATTACATCGAAGACACGTTCGTGACCATTGAACCAGATTATATGCGCCGCTGGCAAAATTTGTCGACCGTGGAATGTCCTCGAGTCGCCTTGGATATGGACACTCTTTTGCATCTGTCCCGCATGCCTGCATTGGCCCACCTCTACTTCACGCTGAGCCCTGCGTTGTCAGCGGAGTCCAACTCATCCCTCGTCTTCTCCAACTTGCACAACTTGACATTACTATCTGGATCGTTCAAAGAAACTTTGCGCTTTCTCTCCCTGACCCGACTCCCTGCTATCATGGATTTTAGAACCTACATTGACAACTATCCTTCCGAGCAGGAACTCCCCTCCCTCTTAGTCGGTCTCCTGGCATCCAACCCTGGTAACACCATCGAGACTCTGGAGTTGTATCATCAGTCTGAATTCCAAAATGATGTTGTTCAGTCGGGGAGTCTCCCACTGCTTGGCCTCGAAGACTTGCGGCCATGCATGGGGTTTAGCAATCTTCGTCACCTGGAGCTCAATATCATGTGCAACATCGATCTGACAAATGATCAATTGCTAACGTTGGCATCGGCATGGCCCAAGCTAGAGCAACTCCTCATAAATGAAGAATGGGGCTGGAACACGACAGGTGCCAGTGGAATCACTCCGGGTGGACTCGTTCGACTTTTGCAGACCTGTCCATCGCTTGCATGGATTGCACTCTGTCTCGACACCCGAGGTTATACTGAAGCGCCGGCAAGCCTCGAATTGGCGTTTTCATCCAGCATCTTAATCGATGTCCTTGACTCTATTATTGAAGCGCCATCTGTTATGGCCATAGCAGCTTTCTTTTGTCATATCAGTGCAGCATACTCCAAGTCAAAGTTTATTCTCAATGCTTGGAGTCATTGCAACGCTATGATGGAGCTCCCCAATGCAAAGGTGTATGCGAAACGTTGGAAGGATGTACGCGATCAGCTCTATGAGGCTCATCATTGGAGGTCTGAGTCGAACTCTGTTAATTCCCGCGACAGTAGTAGCGATGGTTCCCGGGGTTCCGAGTCTGATTATTCGGATGTACTATCTGACTAGGGGGTGATTAGTACCAGGTTACTCATATCGTGCACGAAAGTTTAGTTTGATTGTATGGATAAGTCGATGAGCATTCAAGTAGTAAGTTGTTGTAAGCCCGCTGGCATTACCAGTCACGTGTACGATATTACATATGCCTCTAGCAGCCTTCGCCCCTTGTACCCATCCTTCGTAGTCGCCCATACAGAGTGTCAGGCCCGAATTCAACTTGAAGTCAGTACACTGTACTCCGCCTCCAGGGTGTCACTTCTGGGGAGCCGTTACTTTGGCCCAAAGGGCGCCAATCCGAACGACACTGGTAGGTGTCGAGTTGATGCCAATTGTGAGCAAGAATACAACGTTTTTGACAATGGACTTACATGTATCTAGTACGAGCGGCTTTCTCAAACTGTTGTCGTCGTGAAGCCCAAGATGGACCTGGTCTGTCTCAGACTGGTGACTACTCTTGTCAATCAGTTTTTTTTACTGGACGTTGAGCCTCCAGCATCGAGATTCGTTCATCCTTCAAAGCATTTCCCTTCGACGAATTTCATGGTCGTGTCGAGCGAGCTCAAGCTAGACATAGGCAGGTTTGATGGTCACTGCTCTTCCTTTCGAATTCCACCCCAGGTGCAATCATCTTGCTAGTATCTAGTTCGAGTCCTCTTTTTCTGTTACTTCCTCCCTGCGCTCTGCGAGCATGGATGAATGTGTACTTCATAGACTGTTCAATGAAAAGAACTTGTTTTGTGAATAAACTCTTCCCTTTCTTGTTTATGAAGGGAGTGGCCACAATCAATGTACATGGATACTAGGAATGCAACAGAGACCTGACAGATTACCTGACCCAACCCCTTGGCTGAGCACACCAAGAGTTTTCAAATGGATCCCAAATGTGACCATGCTAGTATCCAGTTCTACTAAACTGATGCTGTGATTCATCATCCAATTGCCATCAACAAACCATAAAAAAGTTGGAGATATTTCATGCATTCCTATCAAACTTGATAATGTACAAGCTGCACAATCTTACCCTCAGCCTTGTCTCTCAACTTCTCTGTCAGAATTTGCAATGACTGCACTGATTCTTGTAAAGATTCTAGTCAATTCATTGTTGAAACTTGATGATGGTGCCACCCCTGTTCAAGCAATGCAACTCAAATGTCACTAGACCCACTGGCAGAAAAGTGGTACATACCCAATAGTGGCCAACTGACAGTGACCGAGCCACTAGCCTGTTTATATACTTCATCCCAACAGTCCATGTACACCTCCCATCCAGGGGGTCTCACCATCTTTCAATTGCTCCAAGAACTTAGGGTGAAATGAGAGGGAGGATTTATACCAGCAAATAAGGCAGTGACAGCTGGCATGGATTCTGCTGCAATAATCAAGTCAAGGACACTGATTTAAATCCTTGGTGGCAAGGTTGATCCAAGGCTCACCAGCAATCCACTTGGAGGCAATTCAATATAATCCCATGTGTTGATGGTGAGGGCAATGGAATGAAAGGATTGACATGCCTGGAGAATCCAAAGAAGACCATTTGGTGTAATTCCACCAAGCATGTTCTAGCCCCAAGTTGTATTTATGAACAGGATTTCCATATGAGGCCATGCAGATGTCAATGCTACCAGTTCATCATCTGTCAGGCCTATGTTCCACTTGATATTGAGCTCTAGCTGACAAAGATCACTGAACGCTGTACATGGCCGCAAGTCTTCCAAGCAAAGTTAGAGAGCCTCTGAGTGAGGAACATTACTCACAAGGGAAGATGACTGATCCAATGTGAGACACATGATGATGTGGCTAGCATTGGATGTCTGAATACCAGCTAGGAAAGAGCTGAGATCTTACCTGGAAGGATAGCTTTGAATAAAGGCAGTGAAATTTGTGATGGCCAGTAGCTGTGTCTGAGAGAGAAACCAAGAAACCTGGTGCAAGGACTTGGAATATAATGTCATTTCATGTAGGCCAGTGAAGAAAAGGGGTGTGTTGGAGGTTGGAAGTGCAGCATTTAGTGCAAATGTGAGCTGGGTCAATGTAGGCATGCAGGACAAAAGCAGAAGAGCCTCCATGTCCAAGGTGACTTGAGGACAAGCCAGAGTCACAGAGCAGAGATTTTTCCAGTGATGGATATAGTTGGATTCAATTTTACTAAACTTGAACATAGCTTCAAGGTAATGCACACCAAAGGAAAGGCTCTTGATATTCAGAGAGAACTTGGGAAATAGTTTAAGAGAGTTTTGGAACAAGTGGGGACTCTTGAACTCTACATCAAGCAAGACCAGGGATGAGAGAGGCAGGTGTAACAGATGCATGTTTTTCTCTGTATATTTGCAAAGGAGGGTGTGGAGGTTTGGGAAGAGTGGTATGGCAATAGAACTCAGAGGGTTTGAGAGGATTCTAATTGATTTCTCGTCAAGTTCAGTATGAAAGTCCTGTACTAGTATAGTTCTGATA
Source organism: Boletus rubescentipes (assembly GCA_038092775.1). Taxonomy (NCBI): domain Eukaryota; kingdom Fungi; phylum Basidiomycota; class Agaricomycetes; order Boletales; family Boletaceae; genus Boletus; species Boletus rubescentipes. Next base: position 20,984 of record JBBPRA010000105.1, on the reverse strand, counting down.
TTACAGTCCCACCTCAGGGACTACACATTTAATGGACTTAGTCAATTTTTCCACTTTTTATCTTATCTTATCTAATCATTTCAGATTTTGAACCATGAGAAGATTCTCTACAAGAACTCACTTATCTCATGCTCTTCACATTTTCACAAACACGTGTTTGCCTCATGGCAAACCTTATGCCATCAAACTTAACCTTATTCTTGACAGTTCATTTCCGTGCTGTGCATAGCTATGCTGCCACACACATGTTCCATGCTTCTCTTCCATTCTGCCACTGTCATGCAGTTGCATCATGGTATTAATCTCCGCTATGCCTGTCCTAGACAGTATTGGTAGATTTGATACAAACATGTACATACAGTATGATAGTATATAAAGGCCAAGGAATCGACTGGCATACCCAGTCTGATTCTCTTGGAGTTTCACCTCTAAAGCGGACTCATTCAACTCATCCCTTCGTTAGTAGTTTACACTGTCTAGTGGAAAGCCTAACGCAATGGCTTGCTTTATTGGTTGTTTCATCTGATGTGGCATGTGTAGCTCTGAAGGATATTCCACTTGGCCTGCATAAGTGGTCTGCTAAATGAATACTATTCTGTATTACCATCCACAAGAAGTGATGAATACAAGTTAGAATCCCCCTACCTCATCTAGTAATAGTTGATGAGATGCTTCTGGAAGACATTGTACAAGAGGGGATAGGTCATCTAATTCTTCCCAGAGTACATCCAACACTGGTTCATTGAATGTGCAACATGTTTTAGTCAAGGATGCCAGATTGGAAGTGCCACTGTCTTTCCAATGTCCACTGGACATATGATAAGAGTAACAGTGACCAAAGATGTTCAAAAAGATTTCTTGTATCCCAAGCGTGTGGTGCATCCAAGTCCTCTGGTGGGTGCAAATCGAAAGAGGCCAACAGATGCACAGTCATGCTAACAAGGTTTTGGGTTCATGGGAATTTATGAAAATAGGTATGGATGCGGCTCTGCCAGAAGCATTTCGCCATGTCATCTCCATCAAGCACATCACTGCCCCGCCCACCCCACTTTCAGGTGCATGTGAATGCATCCGCACACTCTGGTCATCTGTGCCCTCATATGTCACTCTCACCGTTGGCCCCACACTGATATCACTCCATGGTCCCCAGAGTGTTTTTTGCATGTGCAGGCATGCTGGCTCAGCCATGCCATTTTGCCCCCACTCATGACATCACAGTTGGCAGAGTTTCAATGAAGTTGTTGGGCTCATCTTGGTTCAGCAGGGATTGATTTTGAAGACCAGTACTGGTTCTGTGACATCAGACTCCACAGGCATTCATTCACTTTTCATCCACTCTTCAATACCTTTAGACTTAGTCACACCAGTCAGGATGTTGGATATAACACCCATATTGGCAGGTGGGAAGTGAAGGCAGCCAAATGAGATATGAATATGTTATATCTACCCTGTCAGAACAAGAGACAGTGGGATGGTACTCAGGCAGAGGGAACAAATCTTGGGAACTATGCAAGGGTTCTCCTAGAAATACGAATACCACGTCCTTGCTGCCGGGATCACATTCATACATCTTCATATATATATTCCACACAATGCTTTTCATGAAACCCGTCTCCAAAGCTGATCAGATGGACACAAACACGTCAGCAAGGGAGACAACGGCCGACAAGAGGCGACGCACCAGAATTGGGGCCAGCATCAAGACGAACTCTATCTGAGCGGTATACCCAGCCGCTTGTGCCTCTCGTCATGCTCTCGCACCTTGTCCGTGAGCTGTCGGAGTGTGGCCGTCGTAGAGTCATCCGCAACCGGGTCAGAGAGCTCTCTGAGTTTCTTCATTTTGAAAAGCACCATTTGACGCAATTCGTGTGCGGCATTTTGTTGGGAGACAAGCGCGCGAATGCCTTGGATGTCCGCGTCTGTCATGAGGATCACCGTTGGAGGACGGCGGATCATGTTTTGCGGAGCGGATACTTAGAAATAGGAAAGCAATTCAGTCGGCTTACATAATTTAAATACAATGTGTATGGTGGTCCCGGCTGGACAAAATTGAAAGCAAAAAGATTCATGTAAAGTATTTTTGATTTTGAGAGTGGGGAAATGATTCAAAAGTTTTAAAAAAAACACATGCAAAAGAATTTGGATTTCGACTCTCGAGAGCTGGATTGGAGCAAATGATTTTACAAATAGCATTTGTATTTTTGATTTCGGGTAAGTACCGCCATGCTCGAGCTCCGCTGCTTAGTTGACTTACCCCAGCCGTCCGCGTGCAGAGGCGACCATGCACCTCTGCATTTAGGCTATGTCACGGGCACGAGATACCCGCGCGGGTCCCGAGTACGGGTAAGCCAATCAGCCACCCGTACCCCATAGCGGGTCCGGCTCTCCCACACGACAATGCCGACGCGTTTATGACGACTCGGACTCACACGCGGGACGACGATGACGGCGCGTCCTCGTGCCGCCACGCCCACCACTCCCTCTTTCTCCATCACGACAATACTACGCCCTAACCCGCCTCACCCACCACCACCACCACGACGACACACCCTAACCCTCAGCCTCGTCACGACGCCTTCTCCGCACCAATTCCCTCACATCCCACGGCGACGATGACGCAATGTCGTCGATGGCCCAACGCCATCAACGACATCACAACGACGACGACGATGCGTGCGCAACCGCACGAGTAGCGACAACGACGACGCTGCAATGTCGCCAACGGCCCAGCACCATCAACCACACGACGGTGACGACGACGGTACACCTCGCACTCTGCACCTGCGCCATATGCGAATACAAAAAGAAGCGCATAACACGCTCTCGTTTGTGTTCGCATACGAGCGCAAGCGCTCCCTTCTCTCGCCCTCTCGTTGTGGGTACGGGTACACTTCTGGACACCCGGGGTATACTCGTGCTCTTCCCTACCTCCGAGTCATCCTGACGACGCATCAGAGGGTACACGTTCTCATAGGGTATACCTGGTGTGGGTGGTGCAGGTACGGGTGCGGGTATGGCTCTATACCTGCGCTATCCCCAAACTCAGAGTTCCAAACTGCTTGCCCTCGTCCACCGCCATTGCTCTACCCTCATTTTTGTGTGCCGCACACACACGGGGCACGCCCGTCATCGTTCACCACCATCCCCACTCAAAGCTACTCAAAGGCTTCATCAACACTTCAACCCTGTGCTTGCTTCCAAGTCTTCCCTCAGTTGGATGTGTTGACGTACCCACTTGCCGTCGCCGCAAGAGTCACCGGTACACCCTGTACGCTCATCTCGATTATCCCGATTTGATCTTCATCCCTTCATGGCAACAACGCCTTGTCAGAGAGGTCCTCAACTTGAAGCGGAGTCAGTTGATGGGATGCACCATCGTACAAAGGTGACTGTGCCCGGACCACATGCACATGAGCGCAAATACGCAGCCAAATTGACTCTCGTATCTTGTTTGATCTATCTCTTGTACTAGTTCTTGTTCTATGACCTTGGTGAGGACTATCACACACTTGTCTGACGACACCTACTAGTCATCGTGCGGAAAGAAGAGGTGGAGGCAAACGCCGCCAATCTACTACCTATCATTCTCCCCTGCGTAAGGGAAGGTACTACCTTGACGCCCAACCTAGTTCATTACACCTTTCGTGCAGTAGGGGGCGAGATTTCCTTAAATAGTTGAGGCTTCTTTATTGGCTCAACTTTTTCAAAATTCAAAATCTTTTGACCATAAATGTAAAATTGATTCCATGAAAACTAGATTATTTATTTTTGTCCAGTCCGGTCCCTCATAAATGTGTCCTTGCATCTCCGACTCAGAGTCGAACTCGAATATTGAATTCCGAGGGCTAGCGCCCCAGCGACTTTAGGATGTCCCATCGACCACCGCAAGATATATACGCGAGGCATCTGCTTTCTTCTCGCGGCTACCCGCTATGGATTCCAGAGCCAGATCGCGAGCTTCTTGAATACGAGCGAACCGAAGGCCTCGGAATCGGGGATGTAGGCGTGGTTGACCCCGAAGATGGCTGCTTCGACGTCTTATTCAACATATGTCTTCCCCCTGATCACCCCTTCCATTGGTGTCCCTGATGGTTTCATGCCCATCCGGCTAAGCGATGGGGATATCAGGATCACTCCCAATATTGAGACCTCTGGTTGCATAACCTCCCCCTCTGTGACGAATGTCGAGTCATTTCGGTACGTAGGGTCAATTTTAATGGCAGAGTAAGTATAGAAGCTAATCGAGTGTTTGTCAGAGTCCAGTCAGACAGTGAATTAGACTATGAATTTAACCTATCCCCCACAGAGGGTGCGCTCCTCATCCTCCCTGAAGGCGCGGAGCGTCATGTCCTCCGAAACGAGTCTTGTTTCCTAAACTACGCGATTCAATACGGGCCTGATTGGTATCGTTTCGCTCAAGAACGTCGTGGTTGGATTATCAGTCGTGATTCGCTCTACTTGATCACAGGGTTTTATAAAGCACGGTCCTGGTCACTTGCCGCCTACGAGAGCGCTACAGGGGCCAATGGATTTTCCGCGCAATTCAGGGCGACCCAACTCGGGGGAGACGATATTGATATCAGTACAGCTTATACCTGGCGGACCGCCCGTGCTTTGAACCGCCGAATCGGCCCAATTGAGAACTATGGCATGCCAAATCAAGCAGTTTTCATCCGCGGGTTCAAAATCGCACTCAAGGCTGGGTTCCCAGGGATGAAACGTGTCACGGTCAAAGCAGGGGCTCCCAGCGCTCGGTCGATGCATGTAAAGTCGTCTAGTCTTGTTCCTGGAAACGCTTGGATGTCAAACCTTTGGGGCCAAAAGAGGAGTGTTAGTACTTCGGCAGCAGAGGTGGGAGGAGGGAATGTCAGTAACGTAGCTACTGGACAGGCATCAAGCATCGTTCTGAACGAGGAAGTGCCCGTTGAAATACGACGTCTTCCGGAAGTGTCCCGAGTTAGTTTCTGATCGCCCTTCGCACAGTTTTGTGGTCTATAACAGAATCAACAGGCGTTTCATCCATGTGACGTTATCAATCAATACCTACTACAGCAGGTCCGCTCACTAGCCTGTAATAGCAGGACCAGATACTTACATTTTACTCTCAAGCAACCGTCTGCGAACATTGCAATCACTCACGACAGTGACTGGATTACCCTGCTAGAAAATGTTAGTCGTTTGCGGTTTACTCAAGCTCTAACCATCATTTTATTCCAGAAACTGCTCAAGCCTGATGAGCTCGTACAGGAAGAGCGTCTCATGGATGCGGTATCCCGAACTCATCGTCTGATATCACGAGAAGGTACCTGTATAATCATTGTCGTTGCGGCCATCCTTACCATACCACCTTCTCAGGTGCTGTATATCTGGGAAGTAAAAGGTCAGCCCGAGTGTGAAGTCTGAGGGATTTTATCACGATGAACACGATTTGGGTAATAGCGATTCAGCCGCACTGGATGATCATTCTCCCGAAACAAATGTTCATGCATCCAAGACTAGTCTTGAAGGCCCAGCCGTTCCACCTATCCAAGGGTCATCTGGAAGCACGACTCTACATGACGATAAGGTTAGTTTAATGTTTTATGGGTATCAAGTACTTCCGTTGATTAAAGGCCAATCGATGCGTGCAGATTGACAACAAGAATGTCCACCACTGGCAGCATAACTGGGATGAGGCCGGGGCGCAATATGTACGCTCTGTGCAACAAGCCAACCCCCTTCCGCGGGATCAGCTGCCCGATGCTGGTCTGGTCTTTGATACTCTGCTTCGCCGGGACGAGGTAAGATCTCATTGGAGGCTGGATCATCCGTCAAGGTTACCGACGTCCTACTAGTTTCGAAAGCATCCCGGCGGCTTATCGTCTTTGATGTTTTCCTTTGTTGCTCTTATTATCCACAGTATCCTCCGAACCGATCACAAGAATCCGAACATTAACATGACTTCTAGTTATGTTGATCTTGCTCCTTTGTACGGTAACGATCAAGCCACAGAAGATCAGGTGCCGTATTCGCACTCGGAGTCGAAGCTTACAACTGCCCTAACACATGAACCAGATCCGAATTAAAGATGGTCGAGGTTGTCTTCATCCAGATACCTTTGCTGAGGATCGTTTGTTTCTCCTCCCCCCTGGTTCTGCAGTAATCCTTGTCCTGTTCAATCGCAATCACAACGTAAGCTTTTAAGCATTCGGGCCTCGGACATTGCGGTGAAATTGGTCTAGTATATTGCGCGCCGCCTTTTGGAGATCAATGAGGAAGGAACTTGGGTGGATCCGTCTATACTCCCGCTTAACTCTCCCAAGCTGCTCAGACAAGAAAATGGTTCGCGAATTTCACTCCTGGCAGCTGTTGTCTGAGTTTCGTGTATCCCAGAAATCTTCCAGGCTGCACGCCTCTGCAACTGCGCTTGGTTTGCTGCAGTGGTATTTTCCGATTACTTCTCTACAATCCTAGGCCTTGTTCAGAAACGATCGAGTCGGGACTTGAAACTTTTTTGTGAACCCCGTACCGACGACCACCAGTTATCCAAGCGTGGGCGCGGTCATGAATGCAGCGTCGAGGTTTGTGAACTTGTTTAACTCGTGGTACCATAGAGTTAATCAGCTTTGGCTAGTTCAATTGTTTGTACAGATGGCACACGATTACTTCTGTCGAAGATGAAAAGTGGATTAAGGAACTATTTGGAATGCTTTTTCCAGGAGAAGACCCTGCGCAAATTACCATACCAGATGTCCACGATGTAGAGAATGCATTACAGGGGACTCAGGTTGGTCTTGAGCACTGGACATTTAACGGGTGAGTTAAGTGGTCAGTTTAGTGTATTGTCGCTGACTTCGTTGACGCGTAGCTTGCAACGCCAAGACGACGGCACCTTCAAGGATTCAGATCTCGCAAACATCCTGCAAAATACGTGTGTAACTTCCATTGCGATATCCACATTAACTCACATATATATAGCACGTCTCATCATGCGGCTGCTTTTGGTGCCCGCGGCACGCCGGGAGTCATGAAGGTGAACGAGATCATGAGTATTGAAGCTAACCGCACCTGGGGTGTTTGCTCGCTCAACGATTTTCGGAAATTCCTTGGCCTAAAATGTGCGTGTCTATGCACGGTTCCTCTTCGAACAATAACTAAGCATAACTAGCGTACTCGACCTTTGAAGAGTGGAACCCGGACAAAAACGTCGCGGCAGCAGCTGAGAAGCTTTACGGACACATTGATAACTTGGAGTTATATGTCGGTCTCCAAGCTGAGGATACGAAACCTGTAATGGAATGTGAAGGCCTCTGCTCTGGCCGCACTATTTCTCGTGCCATTCTTTCGAACGCGTTCGCTCTCACTCGTGAGGACCGGTTCTTCACTGACGATTTCACCACATCCAGCATGACGTCGTGGGGTTTTGCTGATTGTCATCGTGACCCAAATGGCTGGGGCTTCGGTTCCACTCTCGGACGTCTATTACTTCGTACTCTGCCAAACGATTACGACGAGAAGTCGGTGTATACTTGGTTCCCCCTGATACATCCGGAGGCCATGCAAAAGTATCTCAAGGACCTAGGCAAACTTGATGACTATTCGCTCCTACGCCCAAAGAAACGCGTTCCGGTTACCATTGTTTCTGGCTATGTCGAAGTTGGGGAAATATTGAGAGATGTACAGATTTTTGCCACAGTATCTGAGCACCGTGCTAGTGAAATCATCAAGGGCAAAGGGTAAGTCAGTTATATCCTCATATCTTTCAGAGCTTGATACTTTGGCACGCATTAGCTTCTTCCCTGTATCTGCCGACGCAGCGCAAATGCAGAAGGAATTCATCAGCGCATTAGCTCCATCACCTGAGGCTATCGAAAAAGCCGGGCAGTACTTCTACAAGAAAACTGCCGAGTTGATTTCAGTTGCCTCTTGTTCGTTGGGCGGCGCGAATACCAAAAGCGTGGACATTGTTCGTGATGTGTTGAAACTTGTTCCTATCTACTGGGCCGCCTCAGAAATCGTGCGTATACTTATTCTGAACATCGTTAGACTGTTTTCTCACGACTGATTCTATCAGGCTGGTATAGCGCTCAAGGATGAGCCACACCAACCTGGTGTTTACTCCCCCCAGGAATTGTACACAATACTCGGTGAAATTTACCAGTAAGGTTACATCACTGAGGCTGGTTTGTCATGTGACTAAGAAGTCATAGATTCGTCTTCCTTGATGTCGAGCCTGCTAACTACATGGTCTTGAAACGGAAGGTCCAGGGACACGTTGAAGAGCTGTCTCGTCACATCAAGGCCTCTTTCGGTGTAGCTGGGTCCCGGGTAAGTCGTTTGTTTGTGTTGGCCCGACATTCCCACACTTACTCTTAACACAGCTCTCTATAGCTGGGACATTTGGAACTATGTTCGGGAGAAAGAAGAGTGGCCATAATGAACTCTTGAAACGCCTTTTTGAGCTTGGCCATTCTAACGAACAGATCATCAATGAGATCCTGGCTTTGTTGGTTGGTGCGACTGTAGAGGTGTCGCTAGGCAGGTGTAATCGTTCGACTTGGAGAGAGCGAATGCACTAACTTTATTGTTTAGCTTTGACAAACGTAGTCAACCTCCTCCTGGACTCAGAGGAGCATGCGGCCTTCCGTAATCAAGCGAAGAGTGCCGACATCAAGGACCTGGCCGGTCTCGAGGCATATATCATTGAAGCATTGAGTTAGTACATCATATCGAGTGTGAATCCTTTATAACTCCTAACTGCAGGGATCGACCCCCCTTTCGCGGGAGTATCTTATATTTCTAAAAAAGACCGCACCATTGGCTCTCTCACGGTCCAACAGGGTGAACGCCTCTTCCTGGATGTTGCTAGTGCTAATATGAACGTGAGTGGGTTGTGTTTGATTCATCTTTTGCTTGTCCGACTTGGAAACAGGAAGAAGCGTTCCCGAACCCCTTCACCTTCGATGCGACTCGTGTGCCGCGTGAACGGTACCTCCGAGCAGAGGTTGCCTTCAAGGTTCTCGGTGCAGATATCCCACCTAAACTCTTTCTCCAAGTAGTTCGGAGCATCTTTTCCTTTGACAATATCCGCCGTGGATTCGGTCAGTCAGGGAAGCTCCCCCGGTTCCAGGATAGCTCTCTCAAAGACTTGCGTTACGTTTACTTGGATACGAACCATTTCGGCAGCCCTTGGCCAACATCGTTGGTTTTTTGGTACGATGTTCCTTCCTCTGCTGCTTGACTAGACGAATTGGCAATGACTGCTTGATGTACGAACCATCTAAACTTTGTCTGGCCAGTAATGTACTGGCTATGTGTATTATGTCCTAGTTCCGACTGACACGAGCTATATTCGCTCGAAAGCTACAGCACCTCTAGCGTACGGACGTCTTTTGAAAGAAGTGTCAAATTCACGTTTTTCTGCACTTGCGCAGTGATTTTGCTATCTGCAGCAACCCGCCTATATTCTACTCTGTTTGAATTTCGCGCGAGTAACAACGCACCGAACGGTTGTCTAAGACGAGCAATGAGCCGGAGTGCTCGTGTTTGCTTGTACCTCAGTGTTGCCTCAGTGTCATCGTCGTCTTCGTCTGTGACCGGTGAGATAAGTTCCCCTCCTACAAATAAACTGCTTTCGGGACACTCACGGTCAAGTAGAGAACTGATCCATGGATGGACGAGGATGAGATTCGTCCCAGAAAGGTCCTCTCTAACCATGATTTCCACATTCCCGAGAGCGGTTGCATGATAGACACTTGATCCGCGAGCTTGAGAGACCCGTCTGAGCCGGAAAATGATGCAGGGAAGATTCATGCATTGCCCTGTGAACGACGGTCGCGGCAGCTCATTCAGCTGGTCGCAAAGCCTCATCGCCGCAGCGATGTTAGGGTTGAGCGACGATGTGCGCAGGCTGTGCACAATTCTCTCCATATCGTCGCCGTCGAGCGGAGAAGGAAGGTGAGAAATTGCGAGTTCTTTGAACACAATGATACGAGCGGGCAAGCAACTATTGTACGTGCTCGACTCCCCTGTCCATGCCAAGATACTCACGTCCCTAGACGACATGAGAACTTGCGCCAAGAAACGACCAAGCGCACTCTCCCTTTCGCCGTACATGACTGGGATGGAGGTGGATAGGATTCCAAATAAAGAATATGCAGCATCCTCGACAAACGTAGTGTGGCGTGTCGAAGCTAGACAGAGTTTCTCCCGTATATGGTCCAGTCCAGGGCGAAGCTCCGGCCACCTCTTGTCCCCAACATGGTTCCGAATCGCCTGTGACATCTCTCGGATGATCTCCTGTGACGCTTTGTGGTTTAAAATTTGGTTGTGATCGTCAAAGACTGGCATGTTGAGGTATGGTGTCCAATTCTCTGTATAGAATTGGATGACCTTGGCAGCGACGTATTCCTGGTACGTCCACGCACGGCTATTCCAAGGGCTATCTGTGAGACCACCAGACTCAGGTCCCACACCATGGAGATAGACAATTGTCAGAGCCGACCCTTGATACCACTTGAACATCGAAACTAATGCTTCCTGCAGGACAGCAATATCCTTCTTGTCGATGCAGCAGGTATCAGACCAAGCCCACCTTAGTCTTGCATCTCGTACGCGAGAGCAGAACGTCCGTAGTTTATCGTGAGTAAGAGATGGTGCGAGATCATATATGGAGATGCTCTCGACCTTCTGGAGCGTAGGTTCAACCCCTTCCCATTTGTGGGACAGCATGGCATATCTGTAGTATTCGGCGACCGTTTGGTGAATACAATCCTGGTTGACGTGTGTCACCATCGACGCGATAAGTTCCTTGTAGGTTTCTGATCCTTCGAATGAAACCAGCTGCTTTGTCTTGTCGTGAAGAATGCCAGAGGTGGTATCGATTAGCACACGCGGCGAGTCACGGATGACCCGCTCAACGGCCGCGCGGATCGTTTGCCGCAACTTCATGGCAACAACTTTGTGGATCTCCAGCATCTCGCCACAGATGGACCCAACCTGCTTGGTGTCGTCGTTTGACTCCTTCCGGAACTGTAGTTCGCTTCTGACATCCTTGAGGGGTATCTGAACGGGCTGTGTGTGAAACCGGAACAATGAGCGACACTCAGTGATAATCCACAAGGTATCTTACGAGGGGGCCGGATGTGGGAGAGATTATGTCTTGTGTCGACCTTGATTCTTCCACAACTGGGTCGCGTACCTCCATCGTATCGAGGGGCGATTTTTGTGGGAAAGGTGTGGATGAACTATTGACGAAGGAGTGAGGAAGTATGTCCGTCAGATCTCGAAACGTTATTCTGTTATTGTATTGTCCAGCTGCAAGCCAATTACCGTCGGGTGATAATGCGATAGAGGACACTTCTCCAGAGTGCTGGATAACGGGGCCGATTCGGGAGTGCGTCACCGTATCCCAAAGCGAGACCAAACCTGGCTTAGCAGTGGAATATGCTATGAATTTCCCGTGATGTGCTAGGGCGATAGATGCGAAGTTGTGTTCACCATGGACTGTCCACACTGAGAGCATTGACCCTGTCAAAACGTCAAGTTGCTTGATTTTACCACTATACGCGGAGAATATATGCAGTCCATCATTCGACCAGGCGATCGGAGTGGAGTGGACCGAATGGACTGAGTCGGGAATGTGAATGAGTAGCTCGCCGCTGTGACTATCGAAGACACGAATGGCTGAGTCGTCCCACGTTGCAGTGGCGAGGCGATCACCATCGGGAGAGAAATTGACCCCCGATACCTGACCTTCGTGCCTGAGTGGACCAATTAGTTTCTTTCCAGCCGGGATATCCCAGATGACCGCCGTCTCGTCGTACGATCCAGTAGCGAACATCTTCGAGTTCGGCGATACGTCAACTGCAAGTACACCAAATGTGTGTCCCTTGACCTCGATAACCTTCTCGTGCATCGACCCGTTGCATATCGTCACCAACCCGCTATCCCCGCCACACACGATCCAACCCCCGTCCTTGGACACAGCGACGGATCGGACTGTGCTGCCCACTTTGATTGCCTTTCCTATCTGTTCGCCATATATCACCGCCCATTTCCTGACTGTGTTATCCCAGCTACCACCAACAACACCGTTCCCGTCTTGTTGGAAGGCCACGCAGGATATTGCACTCTTGACCTTGATTCCAATGCGTTTCCCGGGCGCTTCTCATTTTAAATTTAGGTTAAAATGTTTTTCACCCTTCTTTTCCATCGCCAGAGTACGCACCAGTCATATGGCACGGGCACCAACGTCGCACATGTGCGCGCAAGAAATAAAGATTGTTAAGTGATGGTGTGAATTTGTGATAGTGACCGAGTCCGCCTTGACTAAGCTTCCTGAAATGGTGCTTCGGTGGTGACGCGGCGACGAACCAGCCCATTCGTATTCAAACTCAAGGATCAAATAGGGAGGGCTTCCGTAATTGCGAGACGACAGATACAAGGTATTTAAACAATAGGCAGAGGTTGTACCTGGCCGGAATTCCGGGGTTGAAGCGTCTAGGGGAGTGAGCACATCCAGATATGCGTTCGAACCCGAAGGGAGCGTAGGATCATAGGAATTGTGCACCAGTACGGCGAGTCGAGCACGAATGCCAGAGTGCTCTACATCCTGAGACTCGGGGTAATTGAAAAGGACCTACCACGATCCCATTGCAAGTGGCAACACGTCCGTTTTCCATTCTCATCATCGACATTGAGAGAGATTCGGTATTTCAGAGTGTAGTGTTGATTTCTATCCTTGATACTGAAGGAGAATATAACAAACGAAATCAAAGTATGTGCAATATTCACCCCCATCGACGCATCAAGCAGCTATTCAAGCTAAGCCGTGAAGGCTAGATATAACTTGGACGTCCGAATCACTCAACTCGGAACCCTGACCGGGAGCGTGATAAATTCCCTCACGTACATCACACCAGCGCTCCGAGTATTCATGCATGTTCGGGAATCCTATCATCGGCGTACCGCTCCAATCATGGAGGGAAAAACCTGACTCGCAGCAAGGCGCAATACAACTGAAGAAGGTGGCGAAGGCTGTCACAACTTCTACTTCAATAACGGAGTCGAGGACATTGATTGAAAACTCGAATGTAAATGTCAATCCGAACCGTGCTGGTACTTGACTTGGGGACACTTGAGCATGACCTCGTGTATCGAGGCGGAGTGAGCCTCTATTCCTACTCGTATCCGTTTACTCCACGCAAAACTGTGAATGTTTCGCAATCTTATCCGCCTCTCCTCGCTATCCCTCTACCCCCATCAAAATGTGCGATGATGCCATCAATTTGTGTGAAGATTCTAGGGTATTTTTTGTCTTTGTGGTAGTTGGATGAAGTCACTCCTGTTCAAGTAATATGACGCGACCCGAGGCTCGTGAAAGAACGGTACATACCAAAGACTGGTTCAAGAACATAGGCTGACAGCCTCACGGGCCCGCTTATATACCATATCCCAACGGTCCTTGTATATAGCCCGTCCCTGGCGTCTGATCATTTTCCCCCCACTCCACGCACTAAAGTAAAACATGGAGGAAGACATGAGACCCGCAAAGAAAGCGGCAACGGCCGGCATAGAGCCGACTTCGATCATCGAGTCGGGAACATGGATGTCAGATATCGGTGGCAAGGTCAACCCGAGGCTCGCTGGCAACTCCCGACATTCGGTGTAACCGCGCGTGTCGATGGCGAGACCAATCTTGCTCAGCGACCGACATGCCTGCAGAAGCTCTAGCAGTCCGTTTGGCGTGATCCCATCGAGTGTGCTCCAGCCCCGCTCTACGTTGATATAGAGCTTTTCCAAGTTTGGCCACGCGAATGCCAACACGAGGAGCTCGCTGTCCATCAAGCCGACATTCCATTCGATGTCAAGCGTGAGCCGACGAAGATTGAACGTCATGAACGGCCGCAAGTCTTCCAAACAAAGCGAGAAGGCCTCGGAGTGAATGTTATTCTGGGGGTAAGGCAGCTGATCTAATCTCAGTCTCTCGATGGTGTGACCAGTATTGGATGCCTGAACACTGGAGCAGAAAGAGGAGAGTTCCCGTTTTGAAGGGCAGATTCCCATGACGGCACCCAAACCCGTGATAGCAGGTAGTCGAATCTGGGAGATGAATCGTGAAATTTGTTCCAACGATTCAGAGTGTAATGTGAAATCGTGCAAGTTTAGGAAGGCAAGGGGTGATTCGGAAGCCACCAGTGGCAATGTAGCGGTGCTCAGCGTGAACTCGAGCTGGGTTAACCCACGCATACGAGACAGATGCACAAGAGTGTCCATGTCAAAAGTGACTTGAGGACAAACCACAAATGAGAGGTTCTGCCAACGGCACATGTAACTGGTGTCAATTTTGCTGAACGTATTTGCAAAGAGAATTGGATGAATGACAAACTTCCTGATATTCGGGGAGAACTCGGGAAACAAGTTGAGAGAGTTCAGGAATGATTGGAGATTGTTCAAGTGCACATGAAGGGAACCTAGTGACGGGAGAGGCCTGTGTAACAGAGGCGCATTTTTCTCTGTATAATCACAACACAGAGTGCGGAGGTTGGGGAAGAGTGGCACGGTGGTAGGAGGGTTCGAGAGGATTTTGATGGATTTCTCGTCGAGTTCATCATGGAAGATCCGTATAGATCGGATGCGACGGGTGTAACTTTGAAGGGTATCCCATTCGGTCTGGGTAAGGGGTCTTCTAAACGCATACTACTCCGCAAAATAAGAGCAGGATATTCACCAAAATGGCATGACACATATTTGGAGGCCATCTCACCATGTTTCCTGGGAATACTCGGTGGGACGTTTCGGGAAGACACTGCACCAGTGGGGACAAGTCGTTCAAGTCCCTCCAAAGCATGTCAAGCGCTGGTTCTGTGAATGTACGACATGTTCTGGCCAGGGCGGGTAGATCGGATGTAGTACGAACATACGCGCTCACTAGAGCCAGCGGAGAACAGTGGGAAAAAATAATGAAAAGGATCTCTTGTATCTCAAGTGCGTGATGCATCCCCTTCACGTTGCGGGTTCGAACGAAGTCATTGAGCACCGTGTGTAAAATTTTCTGTACACAAACTGGAACAAAGCTTCGTCAATCGTGTATGGCATTTCGGAGTCAAATCATTGCGCTTCTTCGCCGAATAATGTATGGAATGCGTATGTGCTACCCTCCTACCTCTTTGGACGCCCTCACAAGTTCTTCGCGCATCATTCATCTGAAGATTGTCGAGCTTGATAAGCTCACCCTGTACGTGTAATATGACTGCAACGTCCCTAGGCTTGTAAAAAGTGGTACATGCTTTCAAGAATGATGACCGACAGCCACACGGGCCTGTCTAAATACTTCCTTCCAACGGTCTTTAGACTTGTATACGATGCCAGGGGGTCCCGAACAGTTGAGCATCATGTCACCCGCCCAAGCACTAAAGGAAAAGTTGGAGCAAGGTGCGATACTGGCAAAGAAGGCCGCGACGGCCGGCACAGATTCTGCCTCAATAAGCGAGTCGAGGACGTGGATTTCAGACCTCGGTGGCAACGTCAATCCAAGGCTCGCTGGCAGTCCACTTGGAGGCAATTGAGTATAATTCCGCGTGTCGATGGCGAGGGCGGTGCAACTGAGCGACCGACATGTCTGCGGAAGCTATAGCAGACCATCTAGTGTGATGCCACCTCGTGTGTTCCAGCCCCGCTTCATGTTTATGACGAGACGTTCCAAGTGCGGCCACGCAGATGCCAACGTTAGCAGGTCGCTGTCCGTCAGGCCTATGTCCCACTCGATATCAAGGCTTAGCTGACGAAGATTGAACGAAGTGCATGGCCGCAAGTCTTCTAAACAAAGCTCGGGATACTCCAAACTTGTCTGAGGAAGATCACTGAAATGAATGGGCTTTTGATGTAAACGCAGTCTCTCAATAGTGCGACCAGCATTAAATGTCTGGACACTGGCGAAGAAAGAGGAGAGCTCCTGCCTTGAAGGGCAAGTTCTTATGATGGCACCAAAGTCCGTGATAACGGGCGGTCGGATCTGGGAGAGGGACTGTGAAATTGGTTCCAATGATTTAGAGTGTAATGTGAAATTGTGCAGGTTGGAGAAGACAAGTGGCGAGTGGGAAGCTGCCAGTGGAAATGTAGTGTTAAGCGCGAACTCGAGCTCGGTCAACGCAGGCATGCGAGACAGATGCACAAGGGCATCCGCATCGAAGGCCGATTGAGGACAAACTACAGAGCAAAGGTTTTGCCAGCGGTACACATAATTGGCTTCGATTAGGCTGAACGTGTCTGACGATCCCACGTCCACGACAAGTGCGCTGAGATTTGGGGAGAAGTTAGGAAAAGAATGATTCTGGGAGAACAGGTCCGAGTCGATCCCGATAATGAGGAAAGTCAAGGACGGAAGAGGCATATGTAACAAAGGCATGGCTCGCTCTGTATATTCACATTTGAGGTTGTGGAGGTTGGGGAAGAGTGGAAGAGTGGTAGTGCTACTGGTAGGAGGTGTCGAGAGAACTTGGACGGATTTCCAGCCGATACCAGCCATGCAGAACAATAGAGATCGGGTGCGGCGTGTGTAACCTTGAAGGACATCCCATTGGGTCTGCGTAAGCGGTCTTATAAATTCATACTACTCCACGGGATGCAGAAAAAAGGGGGCAAGATATTCATCAGCAGAACATAACAAATACTTGGAGGCCATCTCACAATGCCAGGGAATGGTTGAGAATATGTTCCGGGAAGACACCGCACCAGTGGGGACAGGCTCTCCAAGGCTCCCCAGAGTACGTCTAGTCCCGGTTCTTTGAACGCACGACATGTTCTGACCACAGCGGGGAGATCGGATACACTACTATATTCAGGGAGCCAGTGGTGGATGTTCAGTGGATCCGGCGGAGAAAAGTGGGAGAAAATGACGGAAAGGATCTCTTGTATCTCAAGTGCGTGATGCATCCTCTTGCTGGTGACGCGGGTCGAACGAAAGCTTATGTAAAGTCGAGCAACGTTTGCGGGACGCGTGTCGGGCGTTGCCGAGACGTAGACCCTGGCATACCGTCAAGGATTGCCAATAGGGGCTCGGTACTACATACTAGTGGCTAATTTGTTCCGATTCAAAGGTGTGTGGCCCGGGATGAACCTAGGCAACTGCAATAGTCCAGCCGAACTCGATCGAAGCATCGACTTTCAACGTGTCATCGCCATGTTCCTTCATTCACGTATCACGATCATACATATCATAAACCCCACTAGGGGGTAGAAACTGAGTCCGATATTAGATGAACATAAATGTACTTTCGCCCGAGGGCAACAAAATAGGGCCAAGCTTAGGATCAAATGATCGTCGACAAGGCAGTAAAGTGACCTGCGTGATGGGACAGACAACCATAGTCAACCCATCCGCACCGCACCCAACCGGCCCACCTTCACACGAGCTTGACACCACCAGGTCTCTCCAAAGAAAGCCCAGCCCCCACATTCGGCCCGCTCCTCGCACGATGAAACGCCAACGCATGCTCTACAGCATCCGTCAGCGGTTTCAAAGCCTGTCCAACACGCGTTAATGATCAACATTCCCAAGGAAAGACATCCACGCACGACGACGACCCTGTTTCCCTCGACGCCCTCCAGAACTGCAGCTCTCACGAGCGCACCCACCACTTCGTGCGTCTTACTGAGGTACCCTGCCATCTTGGCTGCTTTTGCCGATCGTTGTGAGGCGGTGGAGGTCGGTGTCGGGAGGTCAGACGGGGGTGGATAGATCGACGTCCAGAATTGTCGCAGGAATTCATTGGCGGCTGTTTGGCACGTCGTGAGTTGGCGAAAGAGCCCAGGTGGAAAGTCGGCTGCCGAGGATACAGTGATAAGAAATGCGGTCAAGGAAAACGGGACGAGACACGCACCCTTGTTAGTCTTGGTTTCTAGTCGCGCCGCCACGTTCTGCGTCATGGACAACAAGGCTGCATCGCCAGATCTTCTCTCTATTCTCAGCTACCAAGCCGGTTTAGGATGAGTTGAACACCGTTGTACGAGTACTCACCTGACTGAATCTCCCTTCCCATCCGTCTACGCCGTTTAGGAGTTCCCTGAACGCACTCCGTATATCGGTCACTTCTGTCGAATCGCTTGCTGTACCGTTCGCGGCTCCAACCCTGCCCAGTTGCCCCTCAAAATACCGTTGTCGATCTTGCATTTCGAGAAGGATACCAGAGGAAGCCTCGTGATCTTGAAGGTCGTCAAATTCGATTTCAGAAAAGGAGTTCTGTACACGTCAGTATGCAATGAGCGGTATGGCAGGGCAAAAACTTACCTCTCTGTCCGCGCCGTCTACCCGTCGTCGCTTACTACACGACACATCTCCTCTGTCGACAGGAGCACTGGTAAGGAACGCGGGTAAAGAAGTGCGTAAAACTTACAACGCAGAATTAAGCAACCTCTCTGAATGTTCGTTAAATTTACGAATGAGTGGGAGTGCACCGCGCTGACGGCCAGCTTGCATGGTGACATCCTTTTCGTTTCCCGTCTACGCAAGGTGCATTGAGTATTACACACTAGCGAAACACTCGAGCTCACCTCCCCGTGATCTTCCAGTGTTGCACCCAAACTAATGTATAAATCGGATACTTCGTCTCTTGGTCGTCTAGGTTCCAATTCTATTCCCATCTGAGTACACAGGTCATAGCCGCAAAGCAATAATGACGCTACTAACCATCATCATCCTTTTCGAGATACTTGTCAAATATGGGATCCTCCTTGACGACATGCTGTGTCGCCGACGAACGTATCGAAGCACGATGTGCATTAAACAACTTGCTTTGAAAGTACCGTTTCCAAAACTCCGCTTCCGAGAGCTAGACGCAAGTCAGCGGGGACGTGGGTCGAAAACGACGGGCGTTACCTTGTTGGGTACATTATCATTGTAGGCTTTTGCCACGACTGGAAACTCTTCGAATATATCGTGTACGAGCTGTGGTGTGATTACGATTTTGACTTCGCCACCCTCGACTGTTTGTGGGCGGGGATCTACGAGTTGACCCGGACGACCGCGTTTCTGGTTTTCTGTCGCTGCCTCTGCAAGGACGAGGTGCTACCGACGCACAGTCAATGCCATAGGCATCACAAATCACGACACGCGAAGCCAAAAGGACACCCACCTCTCGCCCATCCCAAAACTCTGCCTCTGTAATCTGACCGCCCATGACCAGCTCCTTGTGCAACCCCAATAACTCTGGGTTCGCCAACAATACCCGCTTTCGCAGTCTAAAATCTGTCGCCGCATCCTGTCCCGACAAAATCGGCGTCCGTCCATCGCTCACGACAGAGGTGGCACGCGACGTCGAAGCGCGCGAGGCAGGCAGCGCCGCGGGGGTGGCGGCTTTCAACGGGGTGCGTGTCGATGCGGCCGTCACAGGGCCTTTCAAGTTGGGCGTTCCAGTAGCCGTAGCGGGGGCGGTCGGGGCACCAGTACTGCGATTGCGACTGATGATGTTAGTCAACTCGGTCTTGAACGTTTCGCGCTCTGCATACGCCATGTCCGGCGGTGTCGCCGTAAACGTAAAATTGTGTCCCGCATCGTCGTGGACGAGTCCGAGTTTCAGTCGCACCTGCGCCGCGCCTTCTTTGCTGCAAAAGAGTGCTGTGGGGTGTAAGAGCGTGTATGTCAACTGCAGGGAGTGGCTCACAGGCGGCGTCTTGGTGGGGTACGCGTACAGAAGGGGCTTTTTTACCGTCCTGAGTCCATTGGAGATGGCTGTCTGTGAGCTCGAGCGTGCCAGCAAGTTTTTTGTAAGACGCCTTGGCTGTGGGCATGCGGGTCGAGTCGAAGGCCCTGTCGTTGCACAGCTTTGACTTCATACTCGACCACCATCATGTCCAAGAAACAACTCGTCGTATTCGACTTTGACTGGTCAGTTCCATCCTTGTCGAATAATAATGGTAATGGTAATGACACTGACACCCTAAACCAGATCCATGGAAGACCAAGACTCGGATCGATGGCTCTTTGAACTCGCACCCAACATTCAAGTTCGTAGAAAAATGAGAGATCGCCACTCGGAACGACCGTCCAATCATCAATGGACTGACTTTGTGTAAGACCCCCGTCGCCCTCGCCCTCCTCTTCATTAACCTCCTCTAAAGCGCTGAATGTCTACGTGAGCACTCGCAGCCAGACCATAGCGTCCAGACACGATATCGAACACGCTCTCATGCTACCTACATCGATTGATGCTCAAGCACTTACCCAGCACCCCGCGATCCAACGCTTCAAAAACCCCACCAGTCTCGACACCACCCTCTCCACCCTCTCCAACGCCAGCACCTTTTTTACCATCACTGTTCTCCAGGTACGTCCCCCCATGCCTCTCCCTACCCATGTCGTGATTGATCGTCGAGATCCTGCTCCCCGATCCTCAACACTATAGACATCCGAGGCTGCTTTGACACCTTCACCAATCCAGCCAGTCTATGCGACCCCGGGTACCCCTACAGACTCGCCCCCGTCGGTTCCGAGGACCTACCACACTATTGCACCGTTGGCTGCGAGGATAACATGTGAACTGTCGAATAGTAGTTTGGCGCGTGGCAGGTCGAGGAAATGTTGAAGTTGTGCGTGCAGAGGACATCGTCGAGCGGGGTCGATTGACGTCGAAGAAAGGGGGTGGGGATGCCCGAATGGCATCCGTGTATATCACACGTTGCTCGATCAGAATTCATCCATCTCAGGCTTTTTTGTTTGGAACGTATCCACCACTAACAAATGACAAAGCCATAAAGAAATCGGATGTCGTGTGCCAGGTGAGGGTGAGTGGCATCACGAAATTTATCGACCTGCGTCAAATTGCCACAGGTACTGTCAGGAACTCTATTTTTACTTCACCTAATCACAATCACACTCTCATGTACTGACCTTCACTTCACACACACTGTCACTTTAGTTCATGCACACGACCACATGTCTTATGCATGTCCTGGTCTGTGCACAGACTCTGTAGGTATATAAGTCGAGTAGTTACCAACCTGTATTT